>JAGKTI010011572.1:13054-26134 GCA_018397915.1 Birgus latro | reverse complement strand
AGGAGAAGGAGGAGGAAGTGGACATGCAAGAAGACAAGGATGATGATAACCATGAGGACAAGGATGACAATGAAAATGAAAATGATGATTATGATGACAACAACAAAGGTGGTGATGATGATGAAAACACTGGTGATGATGATAATTCCCCTATTACCATGATGCTTGCCAAGTGGTGTAGTGTGGCAGCAAACATCTCCCTCTGCTTACTGCCAATGCAAGTTGCTAGCTCCACCAGGCAACTGAACGGAACAGTCTCGTCAGCCAAACATGGCACTGAAAGAAAACAGAGACTTAGAATAAGAGCTTGTGATTCATTAGAAAATTGCTCTGAAATCAGAAACAAGTGTTTTTGTGTTTTTAATCTGCCCATCCAAAGAGGATGGAGAATGAGACATTGACTAGAAGAGAGTATGTGAGCAAGGTGGAGGGGGAGACCAAAGATGAGATGGAGGGATTGAATGGAAAGACAGATAAAATGAGACTGTGAGTTGGAGGGAAGGCAGCCTAATGGCAGAGGACAAGGAGAAGCTGAGGCAACTTGTTCATGGCCACCCCTTACAGGATTAAGGCATCTGGCAACAGATAAACAGATAGTGTTTTCTACCTTCCAATCATGAACCAGAAGCATGTTTCTTATGATATTATTAAATTACTGATGAAATAACACCTCTCATCATTTAAAGCCACAAGTAAATGCTTTTGGGGGGGCGTTAACCCCTCAATCATGATCCAGACGCCGTCTCACTTAAAGCTGCATTTTGTCTAAAGCTGTCTGACTAAATTAGCATTTAGCCAGTGCACATCTTAGGGATGGGATGGAGAGGTATATGACAATGGGGAGTGGAGAGGTAAAGGAGATGGAGAGGTAAATGAGAGAGGGGATGGAGAGGTAAATGTGAGACAGAGGTGTGAGTTAGATAGAGGGCAACCTAGTGGCAGAGGACACAGCAAAATGGAAGCATTTTCTTTGTTACTATCCCTTTTGAGATTAAGGCATCAAGTTATAGACAGATAGATAGACTGATATGCAGACAGAGAGGCAGATATATTAACCCTGAAGTAAGGACTGTCTCTACTTACCAAACACTTCACTGAGATAGTCACAGATACAAGGAATATCCATGTGATATTCCTCTGCTGACTGGAAGATAGGTTGTGACCTGTGGAGACACCTCAAGCTAATACTAAGTCCAAGTATGCCATTTTTATTACATTGTTTTGCTAATACAGTATAAAGAAAAATTACAACAACAAAAATGCAGGTGGTTAGTTTCTCTCTCTCTCTTACTCACCCTTCCTGCAGCTGCTGGACTGTAAGAAGCTTCTCTGCTATCAGGTCATGGTACAGCTGGCCAAACAACTTCCTCTTCTTGGAATCCTTATCAATGACCCACTCCAACGAATACTGCACAAATGATTTAATGGTCGTAGGGGGAAATCTCTCTTCTATGAGCACCTTGGCACACTGGAAGGAATCAGGGACATTAACCTCAAGAACCCACGGATGTCTTTCAAAATGCTCTTACCATTTCCTATGGACTTTATTCAGATTTGGATGGACATTTTCAAAATGAGATGGTTAAAAATATGTCCTTATGTTAGAAAAAGTCCCTATAAACTCCTTACAATATCAGAAACTTTTCCAAAGATGAGGTAAATCATCTGGTGGCAGCAAGAAAGAAATAAAATGCATGTCACCTGGTGTCAATGTGTTAATAGTTATAGCTGGTTTATTTTCATCTGATGCAACTGGGACCCACCCTAACTTAAACACTAAGGCCTGTATTTCTCGTCAACCAAGCAGGCTCCCTAACACCTCTTCCTTAGTGATTTATTTTTGGATATGGCTGCTCAATATCCTTTTATAACTTATTTATACAGAATTTGGTAATCTTTGAAGGAGTTATATTATCACAAAATAGGACACTGAGGTGTAATTCACAAAATAAATCACTTAGGAAAAAGGTGTTTGGAAGCTTCCTTAACTGATGAGAACACAGGTCTAAGTCAAGGTGTATCATATTCTTTAAGCTTAGTTATGAGCCTTGATCACTATAGCATACTTGTTCCCACCTGATAACGATCCCCAGTCCCTTTCTGCTCGGCTGATGGCCAGGTGTTGTCAGACTGGAGGGTTGATTTGGTTAGTGACCAAGGAGACTCATCCTAACATCACAACTATGTCTGAATTTCATGCACTCACAACTTCATGTTTAAGTGTGAGTGATCAAGTTCTGTGAGGTGAAACCAAACCCACCATGGTATGCTGTGGATCGCCTTGAATAAATAAATAAAAGCTAGCAGTAACAGGAATGAAAAATAAATGACTGATACAAAGCTTCAACACTGGTGATGGCTGCTGAAAAAAAATTATGTCTATCTGTCTGTCTGTCTATCTATCTAGGTATATCCAAAATAGCCTACAAAACTCAATAAAACTATTGGCACTAGCAAGGTCAGTGGCTTCTGAATATACAAATGGTACTGGAGCAGGACACCATGTAATGGCATCAATATAACCAGGAGGTGGAGGTGTCTGGTTACACAAACATCCCTCATCTCCCTCTCTATTCTCTTAAAGGAGGATGGTGGGTTGTGGAAGGGCAAATTCAGCCTGCAGTTCACTGGATTCAGGTCTTCAAATTTACCTGGGGCTACTACTACTACTACTACCGCCACAACTACCACCACTATTACTACAGTACTCCTGCTAACTACTATCACTACTACTACTAATACTACTAAACATAACACACATTTGTGCACTGGAATACCTACCTTCAAATCCAAATCACAAGTGTACTGCAGAATAACATCCTGGGTCCACAATCGGTCCAGGTCCGCACTGACGTAAATATATCCTCCAAACGTGCTGACCTTATGCATAGTTGTCTGGCTCTGACCCCCACCACTGCTGCCACTGCTCTCACTGCTAATGGAGAGAAGCAGGAATCTTAGGGGGGTATTTATAAAGGCTCCTAGCAAATTTTTACCATATATGAGTCTCCAAAAGTAAAACAGGTCACTGGGGTTATCATCATCATCATCATCATCGCTACCATCATCTTCATCATCACAAACATCATCCTCATCATTATCATCCTCACCATCATTATCATCCTCACCATCATCATCATCATTATCCTTATCATCCTCACCAATCATCATAATCACTCTGTTTCCTGCTAACAAAAGGAGAGGCAACCACAAACAGGAAAAGGAAAGCACAAAGTAGGAAAATGACAAACCAAGACTTAAACACCTAAACTGAGTCTCACAATGCACTTAAACACAGATGAATCAGTTTGACAGTTGTTCAAAGGATTAACACTGCTTCTCTCTGCTTGAATTCCTCTCTCTCTCTCACTTACAGCAAGGCAGTATCCATTCTCCAAGTGTTGCCATTGCTTCCCCTTTTCTCATCACCACACTCTCTCTCACCGGCAGCCATGGTCACATTTTTCTTCTGCTCTCTCACCTCTTTCCTTATCATCTGAAAATAAACAAAGGTGGTTCTCACTATACATGTGAGTAAATTTTAACCCGCCCAGTCCCGACCGATTTTTTACGAAACACACCCCAAGAACCCGACCGATTTTCAACTTGTCTTTTTTTGGCTCAAACCTCCACTTTTGGTGAGAAACATCGAAAATTCATAGAGAAATCACCCTCCTGAGCTTAAAAATGTTGATACAGGTGTCATTCAGCCTTACATTATCCTTCTTTTTCAGGGTACCTGGCTAAAGAAAATGAACTATGGAATGGTTAACTAATTCAAGCCACTTTAAATTACATATTTATTTATTTATTTGGTACAAATTTATGTGTAGTACAAGTCTATATTGGTTTTCACACAATAATATAGGCGATAAAAGCATTGTTCACTCACCCAAACCCCCAGAATATGGCACCTTCCTTTACAACGTTACCACCTCGTCACTTCTGTTTGTTTCTACCTCTAGCTTCTTTGTTTCTTTGTCCTCCACCTCGGGAATCACTTTCACCGTGAATTGCATCACTAGAGAGACCGTGGGGCAACATATCTTTACTGGCCAGGTTACTGATAACAGGTGAATTGCCCAGTGTGGGGGGGAGGAGGGGATCAGGTGAGGCCAGGCAGTATCCCCGTTTGACAGCAGGTAGAGGAAGGTCTCCCACATATGCCTACCAAAAATCACCCGCAAATGTTGAAAAATGTGCACACAATGGGCCTTGCAACTGAGTGACGTACAATGCACGTCAGAGGGTCTGTCAGCGGAAAAAAGTAGTGATGTGCATCGTACGTCGGTGGGGTTTGGCGGGTTAATATAATGTAGTTTTCACTGTCAAAACAACAGCCTGTGTGTAACTGATGCAAACTATGTCGACACTAAAAAAGCATAAACTGCATGCATAAGAATGTTAAATAATATACTGTTTAGTGATTTATTTTGCTCATTACAACTCTACATCCTCTTGTACTGAGGCAAATTACTGTATTTTAATGGAGAGTGAGAGACTAACTAGGAAGGTTTATGCAAGTGTGGTGGAGGGGGTGACCAAGGATGAGATGGAGAGATGAAGTACTGAGATATATGAGAGAGGGGGGGTGTAAGCCGGGGAGAAGCAGCAAAAATGGCTGGGGGATAGCAACATGGAGGCGATTTGTTTGTGGCCACTGCTTACGGCATTATGGCATCTGGCTTTAAATAAATAGATAATTTTTAATAGGCATAAACAGCACTCTCGTACATTCTTGTGTATTATTGATGCAAACTATGTCGATATTAAAACACACACTGGAGAATGTTAACTGATATGTGCTAAATAACTTGCTAAGCAAGAAGTGCTACAAAGACTTCTGTGTCACCCATAATAAAGCCTGAAGTCACTCTGTCATAGCTACAATTCTGCTCATCACTACATTCCCTCTTAGTAGCAGTTAACTACTTCCCTGGCACTGGGGAGGGATGTCTTCATGTGGCAGCACCAATATGACTGGGCAGCGGAGCTAACCAGATATGAAAAGGCCCTCACTTCCCTCTCTATCCCCCCAAAACGAGATGCTGGACTGTGGAAGAAGTGTAACTATGGTTTGCAGTCTGCTGGGTTCCGTTCAGATTTGCCTAAGGCTGCAACTACTACTGCTACTATTACTTCCCTCCAATGGAGCCTTCATGCAGTGGCACTGATATAACTGTGCATCTCACTGCCCAGTTAGACAAAGTCCCCCAACAAAAGAGAAGGGTACTGGAAAATAGGTCTGGATGATGATGATGATGATGATGATGATGATGATGATGATGATGATGATAGTGAAGACATGAAATTCACACACTCACCTCATAAAGCTCGTCCTTCTTCAATGGCCAACTCTCCCCTCTCCGCGGCTTCCATCCATCATCCCGCAGTTCAATCACATCTAATAAACGAAATCTGAGGCGGTTCCCAGTCTGTCGGTCATTCACGATTTTCTTTATGGTTTCATGGTGGTTCTCAAAATCAGTCTGCCAAAGAAGAAAATAAATGATGATGATGATGGCAATAATACAAACACTAATAATAATAATAATAATAATAATAATAATTAGGAGGAAGAGGAGCAAATTAACACTAAGGTTCTCATAAGCCATGCTCAGCTGACTAAAATCATTGTTAACTGGAATAGAATACTAGAGCTGTCCTGACAATAAGAATGAAAATAACAGTAAATCCCACAGAACTTTAACTTGGCAAATTATCTATACATAACTGTGAACTTAACAGAAAGCACAAACACACACACACACACATATATAAAGATGACATACAACAAGGATTTCCTGTACTACATTACCTTTAAATTAGTTTTTCGAATGATGTCAGCCTCTAGAGCTTTCCCAGAGACGGTAAGCAAAACACAAAGCTCTTCCAAAGACTCCTCATTCCCTCGGCCCAGCAAGGTTCCAATAATGCGTACAATAATGGTGGCTGTCAGGAGTTTCTGTTTGTACAATTCGCCAATGAATCTGGAGAGGCCGACTGACAGAGTCCTTTCCTTGGTTGTATTCTTGACTAACCTGGCTTCCAGTTTTTGTTTCATATCTGCCTGAAAGGAAAAAAAAAAAATCCAACAATTACTGGTAGCATGTTTGGTTTAAAAAAACAAAACAATAAATTACATTAATCATTCATCAAATGGAGGGATGGAGTGGAGAGGTATATGAGAGAGGGGGGTGTGAGTTGGGAGCGTGGTAGTGAAATGGCAGGGGACAGAGTGACATGGAGGCGATATGTTTGTGGCCACCCCGTGCGGGATTAAGGCGTCTGGCAATAGATAGATAGATAGATTCATCAAATCCTGTATTGCTCCACGAGAAGCGTAGGAGCCTGGGGCTAGGCAAGTTGGTCCTGACATGTAAGATGAGAGTGACCTGCTGCACTCAACCCTGGGTGGCACTACATGAGCAATAAACCCCAACCACCACTTGGAAATAAACTTGCACCAGCTCAATCTGCTTGGGGCACCTTAATTACCCACTAAACTACCAGGCACCATAATTTGGTTATGTTATTACCACCCAGTGTAGCAAATGGTTTCCTGTGTAGAGAAAACCATTTGGCTTGTCACTCACTGTAGAGTCACCCATAGACAGAGTGAAGTGCAAAGAATGAAGGAAAGAAAGACAAAAGCAGAAGGAAGGAAAGAAGGAAGGAAAAGAGGAAAAAGCAGGCACCCAAGACTTATAATAAAAAACAAAATACCAGTAAATAACCCACCAGTATTGGATGCAAGCCTAGCTTCATGTTTTTACTCATTCAAAAACTACAGTTCTTTTACCTTCATCCAGCACAGATTTTATCTTTTTGCCACCTTTTTCACAGACCGCATAGGCAACGAAAGACAATGCTATGACTCTAAACCCCCAACATATAACTTCCGGTGACAAGCATCATACATCCATCCATCCATCATCCAATCCGACATTGCCCCATGTGAAGCGTAACAGCCCGGGGCTAGGCAAGTTGGTCCTGACATTTAAGACGAGAGTGACCAGCCTTACTCATCCCCGAGTGGCATTACGTGAGCAATAAACCCTAACCACCCCTTGGATATAAACCTTCACTGGCTCAATCCGATTGGAGTGCCGTAATTACTCACTAATTCTGGTGTTAATCTACTGTTACAAGCTGGGAGTCACGAGGGAGAGATGGCAAATTTAGGCCAAGTGAAATGGAAAAGAGTACAGTACAGCATGTAACTGTAGCAATGAGGTTAATACGAAGTGACCTATGAAGAACTTGCCATACAAAGACAGTGGCTATCATGTGCAATAGGGGTAAAAAATTAAACTAATGTAATATTTCTCCTATTGTCTTTGTCATTCACTCTGCTGGCTAATATTCGCTGAGAAGTGCTTCTTATGTTATTGTCCTAATATTTCATCTCTTCTACTTCTCATTCACTCTGATGGCTAATATGTTTCTGTATGCCAAAAGTCAAAAGAGAAAGAAAGAAAGAAAGAAATATATACATACTTCCTGACAATCATGAATTTCCCTCTGCACCTCAACTTTATATTTCTCAAAATATTTCTTCTCAAAATTCTCCTGAACTTTATTGATGAGAAGGTTCCTGAAGTTTACATCGCTTTCTTTTCCTTCCCCCTTCACGGTCAATGATGAAAGGGCCTGGCACAGCTGGGCGTATGTTGATGAATATACCTGATGCCTGACAGCCTGCAGGGAGTATTAACAATAATAAAAATTAAATAAATAATAATAATAATAATAATAATAATAATAATAATCCATCCATCAATCATCAAATCCTATGTTGCCCCATGAGGAGTGTATGAGCCCAAGGCTAGGCAAGTTGGTCCTGACATTTAAGAAAAGAGTGAAAAAACATTATGCCAACAGCATCTGGTGTTCCCAGGAGGTCACCCATCCAAGTACGGTACTAACCAGACCCAGTGTTGCTTAACTCCGCTGACTGGACAAGAAGCAGTGCACTCAATGTGGTATGGCCATTAATAATAAAAAACATCATCATCATCATCATTATCCAGTCCAGTGTTGTCCCATGAGGAGCATAGGAACCCGGGACTAGGCAAGTGGTCCTGACATTTAAGATGAGAGTGACCACCCTCACTCTTTCCCGAGTGGCAGTATGCAAGCAATAAACTCCAACCACCCCTTGGACATAAACCTGCACTGGCCCAATCCAATTGGGGTGCCTTATTTACCCACTAAACCACCAGGCGTCAAACTTTGGTTTATGGTTACCATTCAGTGCAGTAAATGGTTTCCTGGTGTACAGGAAACCATTTGGCTTGTCACTCAGTGTAGAGTCACCACAGACAGAAGGCAGAAGAAAGAATGAAAGATAGACAGATGGAAGAGGAAGGAAGGAAAGAAGGAAGGGAGAGAGGAAAAGGCAGGCACCCGTGAGCAGCACTACAGCGAGTGAGTGGATGGTGTGCGAGACCATCTACCACCATAATAACAATAATAATAATAATGATCCATCACCATCACCACCAACACCACTACCACCATCATCCTAACCATAATTTCCACCTAAATGATATGATGTTTATAAAAAGCAAATCATCATTACCATTACCGTCATCATCACCACCACCATCCAGACCTCCTTTCTCACTCCACAGTGGGTGTGGTAGTGACCAAAGAGTCAGAAAAATCTTGACAGAATGAGATACAGTACAGTACTAACCAAATTTTGCCTAACTGAGGAAGCCACACTCCCATTCACCCACCACTCAAGATTAAAATAAATAAATAAAGAAAAATAAAAAATGAAACTAATAAACATGCTTACTTTGTAAAACATTATATTTGTGAAGGATATGAGCTTCTTTTTCGTGTTGATGCCCTTTCCTTTAATTTTTGTAAGAAGCTTATCGTAATTCTCGGGAGTCAGCTGGTTCAAGGCAGCAAACAGTTCCTTCATCATCTGCAAAAGAAAGGTGTACAAAGCTTGGTGATTTGGGGACATCCATTCAGCTCTTCAGTTGACTCGAAAATTCTCAATTCGATGTCCCTTTCCTTACGTTTTTTTTTTTTAATTATTTCATTTATTTATTTTATTTATTTATCTATTTTTTTTTTAAATGGTGGTTCATTAGCCCTCTGCAAACTCATTTTGTCACTTTCACATGTAAACAACATTTGAGTCTGGTTATATGGTTATCATCCAATGTAGTAACTGTTTTCATGATTTACACAACACCAACTGGCCTGTCCCAGTGTAAAGTCACCTAAAAGTAGCCATACCAGTATACTGAGTGACTAGATGATGAGTTGGAGAAAGGGCAATGTGATGGTGAAGGAAAGGGTGACATGGAGGGTATTTTGGGGTGAAGAATGGGCAGCGTGGCAGTGAAGAAAAGGGTGATGTGGAGGTGATTTTGAGCTGAAGAAATAGGAGCCTGATTGTGAAAGACAAGGTGATATGGAAGTAATTTTGTTTGTGGCCACCCATTCTGGGGTTAATGTGTCTCACTATACACAGACAGAGACTAATGATAAAATTAACTTGAAGCTATTGGTACTACAGTGGAGTTTCAGTTTATAGACTATACTCATAATGTTCATCAGTGATTTGTACGTACTGTATTTGGTCTCAGATATTATTGAATTTAGATTAATCAACTGTCTGAGTTATAAACCAACACTTCATCCCAATAATGTAAAACTGATAACATATCACCAAACTATAAACATACCACCACTCACCTGTGAATGTGTAACCCATCTGCTCTCCTTCAGCTCAATGACGTCCATAATGATAAATCTGACTCGGTTTCCAGTCTGACGCTCCTCCACTTTCCTCTTCAGTGTCTCAAAACATTCCTTAAAGCCAGGCTGTCAAAGGCAAAGGACAGTATCATCATCATTATAATCAAACATCATCATCTCTTTTCATCAGCATGTAGGCCCCAAGGCTAGGTTACTGAAGGTCAGTATATTTACAAGCAGATGACCAGTCTGCTTCCATTAGTGGCATTGCATGACCAAAAAACTTCCATTCATCCCTTGGGTACTAAACTTATACACAGACACAACTCTAACTGGGGCATATTAACCACTAGGCCACCCACACTAAATCTAAATCCATCTATCAATCTATCTATGGCCAAGCATCATAATGTCATAAGGAGTGGCCATCTGTCTTTGAGTTACTTGCTTTACAGGGAGGGGCACTAACCCTCCACCAATCCACTTGTCACGTAGGGATCATGTATAGGTTGGTTATATGGTTACCACCCAGCAGAATAAATTGCCACTCCATGTAAAGCAACCTGAAAAAAAAAGAACAGTAAAAAAAGAGTAACAAAAAGTGACAAGAAAGATGAGAAAAACACGAAAAGAGGAGGGCAGACACAAAAAAACAGAATGAAGAGGTTGAAGGAATTACCACATTTTGTTGTGAGGAATTCTCCTCAAGTGTCTTTCCAGCAATGATCAGAAACCCACAAAGTCCCTCCAAAGCCTCATCGTCACCTCTGTTCAGCAGTGCCTCAAGGTGGTCAAGCATGGTGGGAGTGGTTAACAATTCCATATTGTACAGTGCACCAATTAGCCTGAGATTATTCACAAACCGCTTCCTCAGCTTGACCAGCAAGTCATCCATTTCAAGTTCGAGTTTCAACCTTTTTCTGGCCTGTGAAGAGTGAGAAAAAGGGAGATTTTATGATGAGAAGAGAGGTAAACATGTGAAAGAAGTGGAAAGCAGGATGGAAGGTGGTTGGTTACATACAGTGCACTATTTAGCAGGAGGTCACACTAATCACTTCCTCATCTTGGCTAGCATCATGTCCTTTCCAGTCTCAAGATTCAACTATTTTTGGTTTGGCTCATGAGAACATAAGTAAATTTTACAGAATGCACAAAATAGAGCTTTTAAGCTAACTATAAGAACAGACTTTCAAGGGAGTACTTCAAATATGTACTGTATATAGTTCTTATACACTACTCTGGCATCTACAGCACATTAGGTGGCACAGAAGGGTTTGTAACACTTCTTCCCCTGTGATATATTCTGCACAATTTACCAGTTTATTGTATGCTTTTTTTATGCAATAAAGAAGGACTCAAAGGTGTGAAGCCTGCAAAGTTGCTCCTTCCAAGAAAAAAGAAAGAAAAAAGCCAAGTTCAAGATTTGTTTGTTTGGAGATATTCCAAGATGCAATTTACATCATCTGAAAATTGACAGTTTGCAACAACAATCTTCATGAGGATACAGAGGTGTAACATGTGAAATAAACTGCTAAGCAAGAGGTGTTACACAGCCTCCTATCACACCCTGGTTGCTTCTTCCTTGAATTAAAAAAAAAAATACTGACATTTACATTTTACATACTGTACTAACATCTTGAAAAGCATCAATCTCCTCCTGTCTCTCAATTCTTAAAAAAAAAAAAAAATTACTGACATTTACACTTTACATACTGTACTTACATCTTGACAAGCATCAATCTCCTCCTGTCTCCCAATTCTGACTTTCACTGTCTTGCACTCCTCAAGCTCCTGGCATTTTTTGGTGAGGAGATCGTTGAAACTTTCTCTTTTAAATTGACCTGAACCTTTGTCTCTCATGTATCTTTGCATCGACAATAAATAAAGATTGTAGCATAACCAAGAACGACGAGGGATGGGACGATTACGGCCCTGCAAACAGTAAATCAGACGGTAAACAAGACAAAATCATTATCATCATCACCACCAACCCATAAACTATGGTAGACTGGACATCTGAAATGCATCCCAGGAAAAATATATATATACTGTATATGCATATACTGTACTGTATATTATTAATTCAAAAGACAAGTTTTATGGGTATAATATCGAGAACATACTGCAGTATGGGCGCACAAATTTTCAGGTCAATATTTACCACAGTTTGGCTGGGGTGTGACGAAATACCGAATCGGCACTTTTAATTGGAAAAATTATAATTTTTATCACCATATAGGATCATATCCACCTAACTACCTGAAATCTGGTAAAAATACTGTGTTCAATATAACTATTAATAAAAAATCATGACTCAGAGCAAAAACTTACTGGAGTTAGTGGAAGTGTATTGCCTTTGGCTCAACAGCTCACCTTGACAGACTTCTAGTTTGAATATATATTGACTTAATATGCAAAATACGTTTCTTTGCACTGCAATATTTACGAAAAATAGATGTCTGTCAAAGCGTGTTGGTAGTCTAAAGGAGAAATACTTGCTAACTTTAGTATGTGTTCACTCTGAAACCTGTTTTTTTTTTTTTACTGGATTTCAGACAATGTGGTGTGTATGAACCTATATGGTGAAAAAAATTATAATATTTTTCTATTAAAAGCGCTGATTCAATGCTGATTCGGTAAATGATTGCCGATCAGATATTTCGTCACACAGGTTTGGCAGTAAAGAGCTTGGATATTTTCTTTATTTTGAAGGTGGAACTTTGGCAAAAATGGAGATACTGTACCAAGAATATTTGTCATAAACTTTACAAGTACCACAGGAAAGGGTGCATGCGAATAAATCAGCCCAGTATCTACCTTGGTATAGAGATCTTCGTCAGGTTAGAACAAACACAATCAAATCAACATGGTCATCAACTGAACTGAATGGGGTTAGGGACACTCATCTGATTAGAATAAACATTATCTTAGGACAAACATGCTACACCTTCAGAACAAACATGCTACAACTTCACAACAAACACACTAACACCTTCACAACAAGCACGATACACCTGCACAACAAACATGTTTAACACCTTCACAACAAACATGCTACACCTTCACAATAAACACTCTCAGAACAAATGCACCATCCTTCTACCTACCCTTCTCACTGGTAACACTTCAAAAATCACATCCAAAGCAGCCTTCATTTCCTCCAGTGTATTAATGGGAAGTTTTTTCACCTTTTCAGGTATCTTATCAAGGTTCTCTATGGTTACTTTGTTTAAGATGCTTCTCATTGCCCTCTTTGCCTGAAAAATAAATAAATAAATAAAAATAAAGGGAACTGTTAATCCCTTCAGACTGAGAACATATATTGGGGATGATGCTAATGATGATGATGATTAT
>JAGKTI010011572.1:2646-13049 GCA_018397915.1 Birgus latro | reverse complement strand
ACATAATAATAATAATAATAATAATAATAATAATGATAATAATAAAAATAAATAAATAAATAAATAAATAAATAATAATAATAATTCATTCATCATTCATTATCCAATCCTATGTCACCCCACAGAGAAGCGTAGGAGCCCGGGGCTAGGCACATTGGTCCTGACGTATAAGATGAGAGTGGCCAGCCTCACTCATCCCTGAATGGCTTTACGTGAGCAATAAACCCCAACCACTCCTTGGATATAAACCTTCACCGGCTCAATGAGATTGAAGCGCCATAATTACCCATTAAACCACCAGGCACCAAAATTTGGTTATATGGTTACCACCCAGCATAGTAAATGGTTTCCTGGTGTACAGGAAACCAAATGGCTTGTCAATCAGTGTAGAGTCACCCACAGGCAGAAGGATGAGGAAAGAATGAAGGCAAGAAAGACAGAAGAGGGAGTGTAAAGTCATCCGTAGGCAGAAGGACAAGGAAAGGATGAAGGAAAGACAGAAAGAAGAGGATTGAAGAAAAGAAGGATGGAGGAGAGGAAAGGGCAGACACCCGAGAGCAGCACTACATCGAGTGAGTGGATGGTGAGCGCCCCCACCTACCACAAAATAATAATAATAATAATAATAACAATATGATGATGATGATGATAACTTTGGTGCAGAGCTTAAACACTCACTTTCACTATACTTTCCTCTGTGCTCATGGGAGAACCACGCCCAGCCTCTCGCTCGGTGGCTGAGGATGAGACAATTACCTGCCGGTCTACCACAGATTCCCTCACCGTGGGCTTGGCTTCCTCCCTCCACGACTCCCACTTCTTTTCCCGAAGCTCAATCACGACCAGCAGCCTATACCTCACACGATTCCCAACTCGTCGCTCTTCCACCACTGCCTTCATTATCTCAAAATACCTCTCCAAGTCACTCATTTTCTTGGCCTGTTGTGAACAATGGGTCTCCAGGGTCTTCCCAATGACCACAAGCAGCACACACAACCCTTCCAAAGACTCCTCATCGCCCCGTTCCAGCAGCGTTTCAATAATACGCAACATGATTGGAGATGTAAGCATGCCCACTTTGTAGAGTTCACCGATAAAATTCAGGTTGCCTAAGGTCCGTCTCCTCAATCTCCTCATGTCATTCTCAAGCTGGGCTTCGTGTATAGACTTCTTTTCTGTCTGTAAACACAGAAGAGTACATTTATAAGCTTTTCTACCTGTGAATAAAAAATTTTTAAAAAATTATAATTTGAAAGGTGACAGACTGACTATCTTGCAAGTATATGTGTAGCACATCTATGACAAAAATTCTTAACAGTAAAAATCAAATCATATATTAGTAATGCCACACTTCCCCATAAGGAATCTATAATGACATTGGCTATGGTACAGATAATATTTTCTATACACTGGAAGCAAAACCATATATAGTTCACCCATACCCTGCTACACAATCAATCGTTTTATGATACCTCACCAGAGCGGTGTAAAAAAAAAATAACACCCCCACCTATCAATGGCCAGTCTCTGATTATCTGATGGATTTTTGTGCGATGGTTTCTTTTTTAACCCATTTTGATAATATTTTAGAGTTAAATTTTGTGCTCAGGTTGATTTATAAATGCATTAGTGTGTTTTAGTCACAGGTGGGGTGAACACTGTCATTTTGGGGTACAGTTTACCAAGTTTTTTTTTCCCCCCCCCGACTGAATTTGATGATTTTCAAATTTTATTTTTGGGTTTAGGTGAGTTATAGATTGTTTATAGGCTTAGTTTAGCTTGTTTTAAAGCTATTTGTGGGTTTAGGAGAGCTAGAGATTTGTTTTTGGACTCATTAGGGTGGGTTTTGGACTTCATTGGGTTGGAATCCCAAGGTCTCCAACGCATCCCTATAGTTCATTAACATCTCTGGTTATTGATACATCGGCTCAACGATGGGTTTTCCCAAATGCATCTCATCTTTATAACGAGGACAGGGTGTACAGTAAACTCTCGATATAGCCAACCCTCTTTTAACAAATTACGGTACGGTTTTAACAACCACCTTAAGCCAGCCGAACGTTATGTTTATTTAAAGAATTTTGTTCAGTAAAAGACTGGACACATGGGAAACATTGACCAATGTGGCATCTCTACACACACACACACATACGCATGCACACACCCATGCTCCTCCGAATCCCGCAGAATGCTGCATCACTCTCTGGGTAACCAGCATTGTGAGAGGAATCATAAAAAAAGCATTTATTGAGAAAAAGAGCCACTTAGAGCTAGCTGTATGTTACTGCATACAACTGTACAGCTGAACGGCACTCTGTATTTAATAACCATTGTTTGGTAAAAGCCAAGATGCCTGGGAACTACCAGAAAGTATGGTGTTTGGCTTTAAAGAACTATCGGCTTTAATGTCTAGGGTCTGGTAGCAATTATTTCATTATATTGAGGGTATACTGTACTTCCAAACAGTTGCTGAAAACTGTTATGAAAAAAAAGAAATATCAGATGTGTAATAATAACTGTACAACCATGAGAGTCTCACCTTACACTTGACTCTAACTGTGGCAGAGGTTCCTGCCTATAAGTGATGATTACTTTATATGGTTAATTACCATGTGGTATTCATAGTTACCAAGTTTGTAACCATATTTTATTCTCATGGTAGTACCTCCCAGGGTTGACAGTAACCAACAATCTATTATAGTTCATTAATATTAAATAGACAGAGATCTTTATTCTTTTGCAGCCTATTTCCCGTAAGACAATCGCAAAGTACTGTAATACAATCTGTGCTATGGCCCTACATCCTTTCCACAGTACTTCTTCATGACTGGCACTATCTTCAAGTGTTAATCTCGTCATATAGCTCAGCAGTCAGGATAAGAAAGAGCAATTTTACACCTAGCTGAAGTGAACAGAGAACTGTACAGTATACCTAAAAAGAAACTAACACTGACAAGACAGTCACTGCCACACTTACATCCTCACATGCTTCAATTTCTTGCTGCCTCTCAAGTATAACTTCATCTGAGTTGCCCCTCTCAAAGTCCTTCTGGCACTTGTTGATGATAAAATTCCGGAACTTCACATGTGATCCTGTGCCGGAGGTCTGTGGCCCACCTGATGCTCTGCCTGTGCCTTCCATTTGTGACAGAACATAACAGAGTCGGGCGTATGTTGACGTGTGGATGTCTTCAGTGGTGGCCTGTAAGAAGTAATAATTCCTCATTTAACATGCATTTCACTACAGTAATTCCTTACATAATATTCATTTCACCATAAAACTATTAATTAAGACAGGGATAACTTCACACCACATGCCACTGCTCAGTACAATTCTTTCACTGTAACCTGGCCCAGATTTTTGTCATTTTCCAGCTTGTGTCTCATACCACAATGGCAGAAAAAGATAATGCTATGGCTTTATACTCATTCCATAGCAGTTTTTTGTGACTATACCCTTTTCACCCTAACTTGGTACAGATTTTCACCCTTTCAAAGTTAATTTCAAGTGGCTTAATGACAGAAAAAGACAATACTGTGACTCAACATCCTTTCCATTGCGCTACTTCATGACTAACATCATACTCTAGTGTTAATCTGTTATTACAACTCAGTATTCCAGCATCATATTCTAGTGTTAGCTAATCTGTTCTTACAAATTGGCATTCAAGACTGAGAGATGGCAATTTTAGACAAAGTTAAACAAGTACAGCATCATATTCTTTATTCTTATAACTAAGAATTCAAGATGAAGATATGGCAATTTTAGGCTAAGTTAAGTAAAACAAGTATAGCACCATATTCTCTATTCTTATAACTCAGCATTCAAGATGGGGAGATGGAAATTTTAGGAAAAGTTTGGGTTCAACACATACAGCATCATATTCTCTACTCTTATAACAGTATTCAAGATGGAGAGATGGTAATTTTAGGCTAAGTTAAAAAAGTACCAATACCGGTATAGCATCATTTTCTAGTTCTTGCAACAGCTCAGCAAAGAGAGTGACGAGATAGTGATTTTACAGCTAATTAAAGCAAGCAAGGTACTGTATAGTGAATCTCAGCCAAGGATGATGCCTACCTTTTCATATATCAGGTCAGCAAAAGCAGACAGCCTCTCTGTTGTGTTGATGGCCAAGGATTTTATCACTTCCACAAGCTTCTCAAAATTCTTTGGGGTTAGTTTATTAAGGGTACTTTTTGCCTCTCTCATCACCTGCAAGGAACCATCATCATCATCATCATCATCATCACTCTCACCACCACCACCATCACCAATACCTCCCACCACTACCATCATTATCATCATCAACAATTATAGTCAGTCCACTGCAGAACAATGGTCTCTCCCACCTTTTTCCACTTTGACATATTAGATGTTTGCCATCTCCCTCCATGCTTGGCAAATCTCCAAAGCTCACCACACCATCTTAATACACACTGATATTAACCCCTTCAGTGGCACTGGAGAGGGATGCCTTCAAGCACTGGCACCAATTTGACTGGGTGACTCCACTGCCCGACTATAAAAATGTCCCTGAATTCCCACCATGTTCTTCAATAGGAAGATGGTAAAATGCCAGATGAGGGAAACTTCAGCCTGCAATGCACTGGGTTCACATTCAAATGAGCCTTGGGTTGCAACTACATTAACTACTACTTCTACTCCCACATGTTCCATCTACATATCCAAACCACCTCATTTTATCCATTCAGATCTCCTCATTATCACTCTAAATGCTCAAGAGCCCTCTTAAATCTGCATATATATATTGTTTTCCATCAATGTGGCCCTACACTGAAAATGGATGAGTGGGGAGAGGGGAAAAGGAGGAAGAAAGAAGAGAAAGTGGAGAGGAAAGAGGAGTGAGTGTAATGAGAGTGGAATGAGGGAAGGGGAGGGGAGGGGAGGAAAGAGGGAAAAGGGGAGACAGGGGAAGGGAGGGAGCAGAGGGGAAGGAAGGTCAGAGAGGTGGGGAATGTTGAGAGGAGAGAAGAGGGAAAAGGGGTGAGAAGAGCGAAGCGGTGTGCAAAAAGGCGAAGGGTGGAAAAGGAGAGAAGAGCAAAGGCATGTGCAAAAAAGAGTAAGGAGGAAAAGGAGCGAGAGGGGAGGGGAGAGAGAAGGGCAAAGGGGAGTGCAAAGAGAAGGGAGGAAATGGGAAGAGAATGAGAGTTAAGTTGGAAGGAGAGGAGAAGGAAAGAAAGATGGAGAGGAAGAAGGGGGTGATACATCCTAAAGGGGATAAGCAAGTAAAATGAACCAACCTGCTCCGTCTTGTCTTGCTGTGAAGTGCCAAGGTGTCTGCACCCACCACCTTGAACAATCCGTGGCCGCCATTTCTCCTCTCCTGTTCCTCCATCAGCTTTCTTACCCTCTGCTCTACTTCTACCTGTTGACAGAACCATCATTATCATCACCATCACCAAGATTTTCATCACCTTTATCATCATCAACATCTTCATTACCATTATCACCATCATCATGACCAGGTAAATGAAAGGAGGTATAAATATGTTCCACTCTAGCCATAAAACTGCTAAAAATGACAATACTTACTGACTCTTGTCTCCATTCCATTTCCATGGCTCTGCTCTTCCATCCTCCCTGCAAAATAAATCATCACCAACCAATACAGTGTTGCCCCATGAGGAGCATAAAAGCCCGGGGCTAAGGAAGTTGGTCGAGGCATTTAAGATGAGAGTGACCACCCTTACTCATCCCTGAGTGACATTACATTTGCAATAAAATCCAACCATCCCTTGGACATAAACCCGCCCAGGCTCAATCCGATTGGAGAGTCTTGATTACCAACTAAACCACCACGGGTCATTATTTGGTTGTATGCAACATAAATGAATAAAATATAGAAACAGGTGCATTCACTACTAGTTTACTTTGTTCGCATTTATCGCCCCATTAGGAGAGAGAGAGAGAGAGAGAGAGAGAATGTGTGTTGAATAACTTGTCGGGAGATTTCCGTCTTTGCAGCCTACTTCCTATAGATCAATGGCTGAATAAAACACTACTATGACACCACGCACCCTTCTCGCACCCATTATTAGTGATTAGCACTAGATTCCAGTGTTGTCTTCCTTACTGATCAGCATTCCAGACAGATGGCAATATTAAGCCATGTTAAGATGAACAAAGTATAAGTTTCTGTTACGGTGAACAAAGTATAAGTTTCTGGACGGTTCACCTTTCGTCTTGGACAGGTACGAAAACATATTCATTAACAAACTTAACATTACAGCTCAAGTTTCTGCACTTATTTATTTATTTCTTTTAACAGGAAGTGCAAGGAAAAACTCCTATGCGAACTACAATTCATGTTATCGTAGTGAAAGTAAATGTAAATAAAAAAATTAATCATTCATGTATAAAAGTATATCAAGATGAACCGCTTTTATCGACGTATTTTTAAACTTCAATCACTCTAATTTAGGTGTGTAGTGTTTGGCAGCTGTATTAGTCAAGTTTAAAATATAAAAAAAATCTATTTTATACCCGATTTACGGTGTAATGTTACTTAGGAGAGTTTATAAATGAGGCCAAGTTTAGCAAGCATTATCACACCCACTCACCCCATCCTCCCAACAAACAGCTGATCCAGTCACTACCACACTTTCCCTAATTCATAACAACTCGCTAATCATTAATACTTGATCCCGTTATGCTCGCTTACCTTATAGTCTTAGGAGCACGATAACGGCATCTAACATCTCCCGATAAGAGTAATTAAGGCACTAAAATGGCATAGGAAGACTGCAAACACCCCCCCATCAGAGGCCGCCACTTACTGATTATTTTTTAGGGTTACCACTTGCCTCTAGAGTACACAAAAAAAAAAAAAATCCTGAAAAGCACAAAAAGAGTATAAGACCACTAAAGTATTGCTCAGCCTATACCAGTATCTAGAAATATGCTAGAATTTTGATCGTTAGGTGATGAAAGGTGTCGATATTAGAAGTGATTAATTAGCGACAAAAGCGCTAACTTGGCAAGTTTGAGATCTCGTCTTCTCCTTCAACCTAGACTCATGTAAAATACACAAGTTCGTTCGTTGTGACACAAACTTAGGAGTAAGTATTTATTTAGAACTGTTCAACGTTTGGACTTTGTATAATCTTGTGCCTTCCCTCCAAAAAATAAATTAAGACTTGGCTTCCCACCTAGTCCCCCCCCCCATCCAACAAGACCTTACCGCGCCCATGGTTACAAAATCTCTTAGGCAACTTATAGCCCTCATTCAACCGAATAACATGGTCTGGTGTTAGCTGGAATAAAGTGTCCAGGCCATGAGAAAGTTATGGTGAAAGTAGTCTAATACAAGGCTCCTCTAATTCACTCAGCTGTGGTGCACACTTATCTCCATTTTGAATGTTGAGCTGTAACAAGAGACACTAATAAAACGGTGCTAGTCATGAAGAAATGCCATGGAAGGGATTTTGGGTCACAGTACTGTATTATTCTGTCAATAAGGTATGTGAAAGAATCTGCAAAAAGACGAAAATCTGGGTCAGCTTATTGATCAAGAAGGCTGACACTTGATCTGTAGACGTTCGCATGAGAGAGAGAGAGAGAGAGAGAGAGAGAGAGAGAATGACACTACGATAGCAAGAATACTTTTTTAAAAAGGTGATTTTTTTTTCTATACACGGAGACTGTTTTTCTCTTTTCATTTCTCTCTCTCTCTCTCTCTCTCTCTCTCTCTCTCTGTTATTCTGCTTTGAGCATAGTCTTCCCTGAGGCCCAACGCTCTTACATGCCACACACTTTTACACGTCACCACTTTGGCATTAATACCCACCGTCCATACTGAATAATAGCTAGGGCTGTTTTAATAAGGGCTGGTGTGATGGTATTAGCGTTTTTTTTTTTTAATATGTCGGTTGGTCTTGTGCAATGTCAGTAAAATCTATTGCAAGTGGATTTAAATCATCTTCATTCCCCTATCTTAACCTGAAATTGAACGTCCTTCCTTTTGAGCAGCACACAACTCCTCTTACCACTTGACCACCACCTCCCGTAGCAAAGGGATGATCAAGTTCCTTCAACCTCCAATTATTTTACATTCTCCTCTTTTCTCTTCTGTCGGTCCTCTCGCTGTCTCTTCCTCTGAAAAATTTAAACCTTTCTGTGATACCCTGTTGTTCTTCAGTCCTTCCTAGATGATTTTGATTATTATTCCAACTTTATTCCTTCATTTTGTTTTTTTTTACACCAGTTTCTTCCAAAAGTTCCTAACGACAACCAGTTGGTTTCTGAATTATCAATAACCACGAGAAGAAACACTACAGCAAAAGAACTGGCGTGAAATGTTATGATGACGTTGTCTGAAGTGAATTCAAAATAATGTGATGGTGGGAAAGAGGTTAGAAATGGAACTAAAAGGGAATCAGAAGGAGTGACTGAATATGTGAATTTTACGCCGGACTAAGATGGAGCACGACAGTGGATTAGTGGAGAGTGTGGAGACTGTAGGTGCTAAGACTGAAACGATGCAGGAGGAAAATCAAGAAGTACTTAGAGGTACACATAACCCTGATCCTGGGCTGAATCAAGTGGGTGGGGCCTCAGAAAACCTAGACTCCGGAGCGGGCAAAGACAAGGACGTGGGCGGGGCTGACGGAAACCTAGAAAATGGCCCGGATGCGGAAAAGAAACTGACTGGAACCAGTCTAAATCTTGGCAAAGGATCGGATGACAAAGATTTAGGCGAAGCGAATGGATACCTGGAAAATGGTCTGGGTGCAAGAAACAAACTGGTCGAAGCTATTTTTAGTCAAAGCATCAGACTAGACAATGACAAACAAGTAGGCGGCATGGGACCAGATAACGACAAAGAAGTAGGCACGGAGAACGGAAACCTGGAAAGCAGATCGAACGATGACAAGGCTCTCGGGATGAAGACCCTGGATGAGGTGTTGGGGTGGGCGGACCAGCGGAGATCCTACGAGCGCATCCTGGTGTGGGGGTTCGTGGTGCCGGTGTGCCTATGGATGCCCTGCTGCTACCTTAACGTCCTTCTGATGATCTACCTGCCCACGACCCAGTGCACGCTGCCACCGCCACCGCCATATTTCTCGCACGATGCGTGGAGAAGCTTCATCACTCCCAGGTAAGAGACGGTGTGGGAGGGGGTGATATAGGTGGGGATATTCGATGCTGGGTAGGGATAGGATGATTTGACAGCTGAAGGAAGGAGTGGAAAAGGACTGTGAGATGCTGGGTTGGGATGGAATCAGTTGAGAGGTGATGGAATTAGTATAACTGTTTTGAGAGGTACCAGGGTGGATGGAATGAATGGAATGAGGAGTGACTCAGGATGCTGGCATGGAATGGGGTGGATTCTGTCAAAGCAATGCCAGGGTGAGATGGAATGGTGCAAAATAACACTGGGATGAGATGAAGTGAGTCAAAGTATGCTCTGGGAAATATATCAATAGGTGCTGGAGTGAGATGGAATGAATCAAAGTAATTTTGGGGTGGGATGGAATGAATCAAAGTAATTCTGGATAAGATATAGTACTCTCAAAAACTCTTTACAATTCCAGGGACCCCTCCGGCCTATTCAGCTCCTGCCAACTGTACGACTACCCCACTGCACTCCGCCTCACTCCACACGACCTCGACCTGAGTCACCGGAGGTACAGCCCAGTGCACCCCACTCCCTCGCAGAAGTACAGCCCTCAGGAAATTGACCCACAGAAGTATGGCCACCAGAATTTCGACCCTCAGAATATTAGCCCCGAGAATGTTGACCCCAAGGAGCTCAATCGTCAGAAACGCAACACTCAGAATTATCCGTGGAAGTTTGAGCCTCAAAAGGACGCCCTTCGGGAGAACGGGTCTAGAGAAAATGACCCCTTGCTTAATACCACCAAATATGACCCAGGGGAGGACGAACACGGGCAAAAATCAGAGAAGAAAACCGCAAAGAAGACCACAGGACATGACTATTCTCCTCAAAAAGACGTCCCTCACGAGACCGAGCTAATAAGGGAAGAACCCATCCTGACCAGCACCAAGTACAACCCTGGGGAGGAAGTGCACATGCAGGAAATGAAGAGGAAGACGGTGGACGAGAAGCATGCCCCTCAGAATGATGCAAATCAGGACTACACCCCTCGGAGAGACGCCACTCAGGAATCTGGAAGTGGAGAATCTGATCCCTTGCTTAATACCACCATGAGCGACCCTAGAGAAGATGACCACACACAACTGGAGAAGACTGCAGACCAAGGACACGAACCTCAGATGCATAATCAGAGCCGCAAAGAAACCCCTATGGAATCATACATAAGAGCGGCTTTGGCTTGGCAAGACCTTCACCCTGGCAGTCTCCCAAAAAACTATACGACAGGTGAGTGGGGCGGAAAAGGGGAGTTTGGAGGAGAGA
>JAGKTI010011571.1:0-16584 GCA_018397915.1 Birgus latro | reverse complement strand
CTCGGTTGTGCTCTCTCTATCTCTCTCTCTCTATCTCTCTCTCTCTCTCTCTCTCTCTCTCTCTCTCTCTGTCTGTCTTGGCTTCTTCCCCCCTCTCCCCCGTACCCCCCCTCACTCATATCTTCCCTCCTTCCTTCCCTCTTCCCCTCCCTCTCTTCCTCCTTGCCTTTGATGTCAGCTTTTCCCTTTCATCCATCTTTACCGCCATGTTTCCTTCTTTTTCCACTGTGAACTAATTCTGTTTCATTTATCCTCATTCTGTTCTCCTTCCTGATTTCCTCCTATTTTATATTCGCTCTAACCTTTCCATCGGTGCTGAGGAGGGGCGCCTTCTCGTCGTGGCACTGTTATGAGCGGGTGGCTGCCTGGTCATACAAAATCCTTCAGTTCCCTTCATACCCCCCAAAAAAAGGATGATAGTTAACTGCATGAATAGGATAACTCTAACCTGCAGTCCACTGGGTTCACATTTAGATGAGCTTGGGGTCGCAGCTGCTGCTACTGTCCTCTGCATCATCTCACTGTATACGATTTATGGCGGTTATCCTCCCTTTCGAATCCCCACAAGCCAGAGAACGTCATATATATTTTATTGATTTTACACTAGCCATTTCACCCTAACTTGACCCAGATTTTCGTCTTTCTGTAGCCTAGTTCATGTAATTCAGTGGCAGAAGAACACAATACTGAGGCTCAAAACACAGTACTGAGGCCCTACATCTTTTCCCATAACACTTCATAAGTAGCCTCACTTTCTGGTGTTAATCTGCTATTAATACCCGACATTGAAGACGGGTAGATGGGAATTTTAGGTCAAGTTAGAGTAAAGCGTGTATACCGTACTAGACGGTTTTATTCAGCTCACGAAATCTCCTTTACTGTAGGGGTCGATGAGGGCTTTATCTAATCCCTCAGCTCAGATAATCTCCCATATGCCCTGTAAAATCGTCTGCAGATAGTAAGTGTAAGATTTAAAAAAAAATATGTAGGTGCGTCGTTGGATAGGAAGTTGGTAATTACACTTGCTATTCATTCTTCATTTTTTTTTTTTACCCTCCATCTGACGAAATCAGAGGAGGGTGTTGTTATCACTGGGATCAATAGGTGTCCGTCCGTAGAGTTGGGCGGCAGGGCGGCTGGCCAGGCATAGATTTCGTTTCCGGACCAGAACTGAGAAAGTATTCACAATAGAGTCATGAAATTTCACATAGTTATGTTAGAGTGAACTGGTGCATTTTGATAGGTAGAATGCTGTGTCTTACGTAGTTTTTATTATTGAAAAAAGAAAAATCCAGAGATTTCAATGCGACCTGTGCATGGAATCTGAAGGGCCCAGGTCATGTGTCCTCAACGCGTTCTCCTTACACCCACCCATAAAAGAAAAGATTGGGGGGGGGAGGGCCGTTATGCGCTTGGTTAGGTGTGCAGGGAGGTGGGGGGTATGTGATTGGTCAGATGGAGGGCTGCAACAGCATAGCGTTGCCTACGTTTCAGTTTTCTCATTGTTCCTTCCTCTTCTCTCTCATTCGAATTTCCCCTGTCCGACATCTTTCCTTGTCTCTTATCCCTCTTTCTTCCCTTCGGTTCCTTCATCTTGCCCTCCATTGTCATTCATCGTTTCTCCTCATCCTTCATGTATGCGACTCCCTTTCTCTTTAACTGTATGTGTATTTCTTTTATCATCTCTCTCGCTCTTCTCATAGATTTAACCATTTTCCTTATTTCACATGTTCTGTCGTGATCATCATTACATCACTTTCTTCATGTCTTCATCCTCTGTCTCTATCCCCTTTTCTCTTTCTCGTTCCTCTGGTCTTTCATTTAGCGCAGTTATCTCAAACGTTCTGTCTTGATGACCATCGTTATGCCACTTGGGTCTCCACTTCCTTTTCTTCCAATCTCCATCTTGTGTTTGGCTCCCTTTTTTTTTTCTTTCTTTCTTCCCTGTCTCTTCCGGTCATTTTCCTTTCTTTCCACAGTTTGTCTTGATCACCTTCATTACCTTACTCGATACTCCTCTCCTTCTTCCCATCCACACATTTCCTTTCTCTGTTTCCACCCTTTTTATGTCGTTCTCTGGCATTGCCTTCTTTCTGTTTCCTCCCTCTTCGGTCTTTTTCCATACTTCATTGTTTCCTTTCTCAAGTTACCGCTTGCCTTCGTCTTTCTTAATCCCCATTACGCTCATTTTTCTCTTTCTTCCTCATCTCTTTAGCACCCCTTCTCTTCCATCTTCTTTCTTTTCGTACGTCTCAATCTCCCCCCCCTTTTTTCATTTTAATTCACATTTTTCTCCTCACGTACAGGTCCTTTTCCTTCATCTTCCTTTCTTCACCACTTCACGTCTCGTCTCTTTCTTCCTTCCTTTTTCTCATATCTGTCTTCCTTCCTCTCATATCTCTCCTCACGTCCTTTCTCTTCTCTCTCTTCATCCCACCCTTTGCTCTCTTTCTCAGCTTTCTCTAATCTCCCTCTTCTCAGCTCCCTCTTTTTCTGCCTCCCTTGCCCCTCATCTCCATACCTTTCTCCTCCTCCTCCTTCTCCTCCCTCTTTCCTTTCTTCTGCCTTCATCTTCCTTGCCCCTTCATCCTTTCTTCTTTCTCCTCATTTTTTCATCCTCAGTTTCATCCTCTCCTATCATCAGCCCCCATCATTTTGCCCCTCCTCTCTTAATCTTTCCCCTCTCCTCTCCCCTCACTTTTCCTCTACTGTCCTCTCCTCTCAGTTTCTAACTTTGCCTCTTTATGTTCTTTGTTATCTTCTCCCCCCCTCCTTTTTCCTCTTACGTCACTTTTCATTGCTTTCTCCCTTCTCTCTCCGTCTTCCCTCACTTCCAGTCTTACCCCTTCCCTCTCCCTCTGTTCTTTCCTTGTCTTTCCTCCCTTCTACCCCTCTCTCTCTCTCTCTCTCTCTCTCTCTCTCTCTCTCCTTCCATACCTTCCCTTCTTCCTTCGTTCTTCCCTTTCCCTTCCTTCTTCCCCTCTCTCTCCTCCCCTTTCCTTCCCTTCTCTCTCCCCTCTGAGCTTCGTCTCCAAGTCACGTCGAGCGTCCTGATTTAGAACGAGAGAGAGAGAGAGAGGGAGAGAGAGAGAGAGAGAACTAATAAACGAGTGCATGAAGAGTCAGGAGGGGAAGGAAGGTGGAGGAAGAGGAGGAGGAGGAGGAGGAAGAGAAGATGACAGGAAATAGGAAGGGATAGGAGGGGGAAGAGAGGAGGAAGAGTTGGAGGAGGAGGAAAGACTGGAAACCGAAAGGGATAGGAGATGGAGGAGAGGAGGTAGACAGGAAAGAAGAAAAGACAGGAAATGGAGGAGGAAAAATTGAAGAGATCGTACAGGAGAGGACAAAAGGAAATGAGGAGGAGGAGGAGGAAGAAGAAGAGGGAGAGGGCGAGGGAGAGGGAAGTCAGAGGGGTAAGGGGGGGACTCAACAATTTCCGCCCCCCGAAACAGAACTCTCCCCTCAAAACATCAAAATAACATCAAATTATTTTCCCGCCTGGAGATTTACTCTTACGGGGCGCAGGGAACTCATAATGTCGGCCCTCCCTTCCCCCGTCCCCCTTCCCTTCGCCTCCCCTTCTCCCCCTTGCTCTCCTTCCTGTCTCCCTCTTACTCTCCTCCTCCCCACCTCTCCTTTCCTCTCTTCTTCCCATTTCTCCCTTCCACTCCTCCCCATGTGTCGCTTCCACTCTTCCTCCCCCTCTCTTTCTTCTCCCTGTCTTCCTACTTTTCTGGTTTCAGGATGGGGGAGTGAAGAGAGAGAGAGAGAGAGAGAGAGAGAGAGAGAGAGAGAGATTGATTAAAGTTAAGGAACGAGCAAAGTTAGTAGTTGACGAGGGAGAATGGGTAGGTGACAGAACTGAAGATTATTTTTTGACTGAGAATTTTTTTTTTGGAAAGAGGAAATGCAGTTCAAGGGTTGGAGACAATATTGTGCAATGGACTAGTAAAGATAATACAATATTAGATACCGTCTTTTTCCTCGTCCTTTTTTTTACGATCAGAGTTTAATATTAAGCGTGGGATAGACTAAATTGTGTAAATCTTATGACTAATTTTAGATGTGACAAATGATGCTCTTTTCTTACATCCTAATCTGACATAGACTATCTAGTATTGTGATGGATTTTTTTTAAATATCCCCAACTGGTTGTGCATTATTATGCTTATTATGAATTTGTAAGAGGTAAAATGCAGTATCATATGAGTTCGGTCACTGTATAGTGTATACGGTATGCATTATTTCGACATATGACCTTATATTCTGTTTGGCATTCGTTCAACTTTTATCATTTCTTTTAATTAGATAGTATATGTATACATCAAAACTGCAATCTGTCATATCATACATGCCACCGATACACGTTTTTTTCTTTTTTTTCACTTTTCGGGAGAGCTGTCGTAGCGAAGAGCCTTGAATCTGTGCTCATCCATTTTAGTACAGTGACGCTTTGTTTACTTGTTTCCTGGTACCCAATTTTACTCAGCTTTATGGACACGTCTCGTAGTGAACGGTTTAGAATCACACAAAAACCCATTAATACAGTGACTTCGTAGTGAAAAGATTAACAGCTGAGAGGGTGCAGGGGTGATCTCATTTTGGCATTCGATAGTTCACGTCACTTTCCGTTGCATCGTAAAGAGAGGATAAGCTGGATTAACACTGAAGGATTAACGTGTAGCTGTTGCCTGGCGCTTCACTCAGTCGGCTTCAGCGTTGTGTGAAGCTGGCCTCACTACAACACAGCCTGCAACAATACCACTGCCCTCACACACACGCCTGCCACACACCATCACCACATAACTCCATCACATACCACCACCATCATAACCACATAATACCGTCACACACCACTACCACCACCACCACATACCACTTCCACACATTAGCTTTACACAACACGACGACTACCACCACCAGCACCACCTACCACCTTTGCATACCGCTTCAACACATCCACCACTATCACATACCACCTTCACATCCTAACCTCACATAGCACCATCACCACCACACATACATTATTTATACACTGGCTTTACACACTGCCACCACCACAAACTACAGTCACAAACCTAGCCACTATCACTATCACATAAAACCATCCGTACACCACTCACACATACTCCTCAAAACACACACACACACACACACACACACACCACAAACTACAGAGGCGGTAGCTCGATCGGTAGAGAGTTGGCTTGCGGTCCCGTGGGACCCAGGTTCGAATCCTCGCTGGTGCAGGGTACAGTTTAAGGATTTGAATTTCATTAAATCAGGCTTTACTGATCTACCAGAAGACCCGCCGACATGTCGTAAAAATAACCCCGCTAATACCAATACACCAGTCCTGTATGAGACAGCCCTAGCATGTATTCAATATGGACGGTGGGTGTTAAGCGCCGAAGTGGTGACATGTAGAGGTGTATGGTATGTAGGAGGACGACTGGACCTTGATAGCAGGCTGTAAAGCCTATGCCCAGAATCGGACACATAAAAAAAAAAAATCACAAACCATCACCACTGTCACCACCACATACGACCATCTGCACACCACTCACACATACTTCCCAACACACACACACACACACACACACACACACACACACACACCATCAAACAGCGGCTCCAAACATTTTCCGCTCCTCCCTGGCCTTTGTAGTTGAGGACGCCCCGGAGAGACAATTTTGGGTGGGAAAGGAGGGTGTTAATTGGTGCACGCGGGCCTGTCGTCACCACCGGATGCCCTGCTATTTTACATGCACGGGGATGCTGATGCTGCTCCGACTCTCTCTTATCTCCTCTCATCTTATAAAAAAAACATTTTGGAAAATAACTATGGCTTGAAAATGGCGTATTCCTTTCATCTTACTCCTCCTAAAAGAAAATGAAAATTCATAACACGAAAATTTCTTGTTCCTTTCATCTCATCTCACGAAAAGAAAAA
The DNA here is from genome assembly GCA_018397915.1 of Birgus latro. Taxonomy (NCBI): domain Eukaryota; kingdom Metazoa; phylum Arthropoda; class Malacostraca; order Decapoda; family Coenobitidae; genus Birgus; species Birgus latro. Next base: position 10,631 of record JAGKTI010011571.1, on the reverse strand, counting down.
ATAATGATAAAATATAGAAAATCAGTATAACCTGAAAACTTCCTGTTGCTTTTATCCCATCTGTCCTTAAAAAAAAAATCTGGCTTGAAAATTGCCTATTACTTTCATCTCACCTCACCTTTAAAATCGTGGAAAATGGAAATTGCTTTAGAAAGCTGTTTATTCCAAAACATCCATAAAATCATTTAATTAAAAACTGGAACCTGGTTATTATCAGACAAATATTTTCACGCAAGACTAAGGGAAAATTGTAGTAACTTGATAATGGATGTTGTGATGCAGCTTTAAATTTCTGAAACCAACTTTACGGAACGGATATTGATTTCTTTTTAAGAGGAGAAAATTAATGTAGCATGAAACTTGAATATTGAGAGGAAGCTGTCAAATTTTCAGCTAACCAACAAAAAATAAAACTGATATTTTGTTACGAGGCATATTGAAGAAATGGGAAAAAAAAGTTAATAGATCCAATGCTTACAATAGTCTAATACAAAACAGTTTTTCAGGTGCAGTTAAAGGACATAATAAACTGAAACGTATAGTAATATTGTGCCAAAGAAAAAAGAAAGAAAAATAATTGCCTCCAATTTAAAGCAGTATTTTACGAGACGGCTGTTAAATCGTAAAGAAAACAAAGTGAAGAATTAATTTTACTGAATATTACATCCTGCGACACAGCTGTTAATTGAAGAATGGAGTTGCAGTAAAAGAGAGGGTACTGCAAAAGATCGATTGTGTATGAACCTGGAATCGGCTTAGTGCAGGAGATCAACTGCCCTTATATACGGAGATAGAGCTGAGGTTAAATAATCCTTAAGGAAGGAGATAATGAAGTTGTGGTGGATTCGCTGGTTTAGAAAAATTGTAGTAAGTGTAAAAAAGATTAATTGGAGCCTTTTTCTAGAAACTGCTGATTATATTGAACGTTTTTTTTTTCTTTCCTTTTACTCAGTGACGATGTTGATTATGATAATAGTGTTTAAGGCGTGATGATTATGACGATGATCATGGTGATGATAGTTATATTAATGATGATGATGATGATTATGGTAACATTAATGATTATAAAGATGGTCACAATGATGAGAGTATGATGATGATGATGGTGATGATAATTAAGCGGCAGGACAGTGTGAAAGGGACTGTCTAGGAACGTAATGTCTGCTAATCTTATAACGTCTAGAATCTAGATCATTACAGAGGGAGATGGAAAGAGCTAAACAGGTGACCCTGAAGATGTAGCCTGAATGGGAGTAAACGACCTGTATTACTACGTATTTCTTATTGCAGGAAATTAACACGCAGGCTCCTATGACTCACTCAGCCTAATTAAATGGCGTTAGATGGAATATAATACGAAAGTTGTCCCGGCCATAGGAGGGTTAATAGAGACAACATTATCACAGCCACCTATGACTCACTCGGCTGAATAAAATCGTCTGATGTGAGAAGGAATCAAATACTTGAGTTGTACGGTCATGGGGCGATTAACCGACATACGCCAAAAAGAAGATTAAGTTTTGATATGCAGTGGGATGGTATTCATGGAGTCTTTGTATCAGCTCCGCATTAGACTATGTGTGAACTTTACCTTGGCACTGAACAGCATTTATAGCCGTTCATATTTCACTTAGCAGAGATACTCGTATAACTAACGTAGTGAAAGTAACAGGTAACAATTTTGATGTTCAGAGTCGTTACGTTACCTGCTTCAGAAGAACACGGGTTAATTTTACCTTAGAATATGAACACCAGTTATTCTCTTTCAGGTTTCGTGTACCAAAGATATAACTAACACAGCGAGAAAAAACACGACTGAAAAACTCTGATGTTCATAGTTCGTAAAGGCTTCAGGTAACACCTTCAAAAGAATTCTAAGACACTTGCCTTCTTCAGGTTTCGTTGCCTAGAAATATTACCGACATATAGAAAAAAAACAAAAGATATTCAGTGGCATGGATGCGAAAGAACATGGTGAATTTTACCTTGAAATCTGATCAGCATTTATTTTCTTTCAGGTTTCATGGACCAGGGAAATTTCGAACAAGGAACGTGATAATACGACCAGAAAAAAAAACTTTTATATTCAAGGCTTGGGATGGTAATCTTAGATCCTTCTTCAAAATAATCGTGGATCCGCCATAATTCTGAACGGCCCTTACCTTCATTCAGAATTTCCATGTAGTAAAAGTCACGATACGGGTAAAGAAAAAATCAGAGCCTGGGATCCTTGACGTCACGCCCTTAAAAAGAATGTCTGAACTTTTTCTTTGAAGCCTGATCAGCATTTATTTTCCTTCAGGTTTCGTGTAAGAAGGATATTCATGATATACAGGTAAAGAAAACGCGATCCCCAAAAAAAAAAAAAAAAAAAAAATATTATTTAAACCTTCAGATGGCATTCGTGAATCCCTAAAGTCACGCTCTTCAAAAGAAAACGAATCTGCAATAATTCTGAACGCCATTTACTCTCGTTCAGATTTTATGTAGCAAGGAAATTCACGAAAAATACCGCAAAAACACGCAGAGTCTTGGATGATATTCTTAGATCTTGACTTCACCCCTTCAAAAGAACACGTAGCTACTTTACCTGGAGAGACCGAAACTGCCTCCCCCTCCTTTTTCCCCGGCTTCCATAACTTCACCCCGCTAACCTCACTACCATTTACTATTATCGTCCCTAATTCATGCATCGCCGGGCCCAGAGGCGAGTGATTGCGGCAAATGTCACTACTTAAACTCGGGTAATACTTTCTGCTCTGTAAACCCGAGCCTCGTTTAGCCCCGGAATCAACCCCAAGTGCCAGCGAACATCAACTCCCGTGTAACTTATTGGCGTGTCGTGATTCTTTGTGCTTGTGGGGAAGGAGGGCAGGGTGGTTGTGTGGGAGGGGAAGGGTGGTTGTGTGTGTAGGGAGAAAGTGTGTGTGTGTGTGTGTGTGTGTGTGTGTGTGTGTGTGTGTGTGTGTGTGTGTGTGTGTGGCGGGGTAGATGACGGTGTTGGTGCTGCTACTGCTACTACCGAGTCTTGCTAGGATTGAAACAGGTCAGTATATTCGTCAGCTTGGTAAACTTTCTAGCACCTCTTCCTCTGTAATCACTCGGTGGTTGCCGAGTGTGTAGAGACATCGTTTGTTTGAAGTAACACGAGTTCGATCCCAGGCTGGGACAGGGAACAGTTTGAAGAATTGAATTTCGTTAAAACAGACTTTACAGATCATCCAGCAAACCCACCGACATGCCATAAAAGCACCTTGGCAAATACCAGTGCACAAGTCCTGAATGAGACAGCCCTGGCGTGTATGAAGTATGGACGGTCGGCTTTGGTGCCGGAGTGGTGACACTTGCAGCTTTCTGGCACGTAGGGGAACTGCTGGAAGCCTGAATGTTAATATTCATTCATAATTTATTTATGAAAACTATTTCGATAATAAAAGATATGATATAATATACGAGAGAAAAAAACGTTTAAAATAAAAGGTAAATGATTAAGGAAGATGTGAATGATATACAACAAAAGAGTAACGTGTAAAGTGCATGGTAAATGGCTAAGGAGGATGTAATAAAGAAAACACCTAAGCTAATGACAGTACTGGCTACAGTGTTTTTTTTTCCCTTTATGGGACCCGGTGTGTGTGTGTGTGTGTGTGTGTGTGTGTGTGTGTGTGTGTGTGTGTGTGTGTGTGTGTGTGTGTGTGCTTCGGAAGGTAGCGGTGCAGTTACGCCTTGGGATGGAAGGAGTTGTCATAGTTGTCAGAGGATGTTATGTGATGCTAACCTGTATAATCAGTGTTGCTGTACCTTTTGCCGTGGGATAAACTAGTTGATTTAGAAGACATATTTTGTTGTCTTTTTGATGTCATATTTGTGCATTGGAACAGAGGGGTTGTTTTAAACCACTGAGGATGCTGGATGTTAACGTTAATTAAAAAGTGTACATTTGCCGTGGGATTGATTGATCGATTTATAGTAAATGACAAGTGTTCCATGATGTTACCTTTATTTTCTACCTGCCTCAAGTCGTTATGATAGTTTTACCTCGAGACAGACTGAATGGTTTAGATAAAAACGGATGTTCGGTTATGTTGCAACCATTTTCGGCAGCGCAGTTGTGTGTTACGGCATTGCATTAGAACCGAATTCTTTTTCTCAGATAATGTTGCGTCCTGTTCCAGGTATTTTCAGGGTGCCGCGAGCCTGGCACTAAAGTTTTGCAAGTATTTTCAGGATGTCATAAGCTTGATATTAAAGGTTTGCAATTGTGCTTAGAGTTCTGCAAGCCGACGTAAGAGTGATGCAAGTATATTCATTTTTGCATTCCGGTATTTCAGTTCTGCAAGTATTATCGGTGTTGTAAATTGGTATTATACTTATGCCAGTATTTTCAGTGTCGCAAGGGTGGTATTATAGTTTTGCAAGTATTTTCAGAGAGTCACAAGCCTGGTATTATAATCTGAATGTATTCTCAGAGTATTATAGTTCTGGGAGTATTTTCAGTGTCGCAAACTGGTATTATACTTTTGCAGGTATTTGCAGAGTTTCGCAAGCCTGGTATTATAGTTTTGCCTAGGAACAGACTGGTTGTGTCAGATGATGTTGCGCGGTGTTGCGTGTATTTTCAAAGTGTTGCAGGGTGTTGTAGACAGACCAGGGCCGGGGACGTGGGCCTGCGGGGCAACACAGGACGCTGAGTTGCCAAATGCTCGCCACACTGTTAGTAACTTCCGCCGAAAATATTCAGACTGAAAGACTTATTTGCCCAAAGTTTACTGGCATTTGACACTATTTTTAAAACAGGGACGCATTGGTCAAGTGTGCCTCACATCTGCTGCTGCCGCTCCCACCTTGGTTGTGAAATATAGGTCGCTGTGGTTGGGGTTGTGGCTTGTGGATTTGTTATAGTCTGTTTTACTTTAACTTGGTGTAAAATTACCTTCCATCAATCTTCAGTGCTGAGCTGTAACAAGAAATTCACACTGGAATATGATGCTATACTCTTTTCACTTTAACTTGGCCTAAATTGCCATCCCATCATCTTGAATGCAAAGATGTTGCAAGAGATTTATCACTAGAATAAGATGCTAGTAACGAAGAAGTGCTATGAAAAGGATGTAGAATCATTATATTGTATAATTCTGCCACTGAGTTACGGGAAATGCGCTGAAAATGGACGAACATATCCACCAGGTTAATATGGACGAACCAGACCTGTAGGTTCGTTGTTTGTTCGTCTTAGGTGGTGGCTTCTTTGTGGTATGTTGGTGGTTTGAGATTGGCGTATTGTGCTAATTATTATTGGCTGGACGTTCAGGAGGTCATATTCTTGTTGATTCATAAGAGTCCCAGGCATTCCTTCTTTCAGCCGTCTCTTATTCTGTCTATGGCATGTTCGTAATGAAAGGTTCTCATTATTGAAAGAGACATACAGAAGTGAAGAGAATGAAAAGTGTAATATGAAAAATCGAGGGTGGTCTGTAAATAGCGCTCCACTGGAAACTTTTGTGTTGTGGGGACGCCTCACTCTGCTGGCATGGGTGTGGCAGTGGGAGTAGGGGGTGAATAAATGTTGCAGGGTAGACATTAATCTGAATGAACCGTCCCTGCAACATACGAGAAACTGTCCGGCGGAGTGGAGGAGGAGCGTAATGTAAGTATACAGTATTCACTTTTACTAGGCGGAGATTTGCGACTATTCATTTTCCTTAGCTCGATTGCAGGATGGGACAGTACTACAGTTATTCACCCTTTCCATAGTACTTATTCGTGACTAGCATCATATCCTAGTGTTGATTTATTGCAACAGAAATCAAGCTGGAGAGATGGTATTTTTGTGTCAAGTTGGTGTGAACAGAGTAATTTAATATTTAAACCTTTGGCTGCTAGGATTATCTCGTCTGAATAAAATCGTCTGATGTCAGCCTAGGTTTTCTAATAGCACTAGAAGTGTTAATAGAGACAGTTTTTTAATAATCTACTATAATTTCTCGCAGTAAAATAAATAATAAATAAAATCAGGTATTACTTTGAATAGCATATACCCTTGTGCCCCAGCTGCAGAGGAAAAACTAAAGAGTAATTTGATTTTTACAATGTATCTTTATCTGGAGCCTAATTTACTTTAAAATTCACCTGTGTCTGTCTAGATTATTAAGCACGTCACGGTAACTACAGCATGACGTAAGAAAAATATGCCACCCAAGCAGGAATCACCGTAACTTATCATCGTCGCCAAAATTCCCTAACGAGGCTTGGGGGGTAAGGCGGGTATCAGTCACCATACACGAAGGTAGTGATAAGGCTGGGGAAACTGCACGGAGGCAGGTAAAAAAGCACTAATAATGGAGAACATTTTAATACCGGCGCCAAATTACGTCCGAGCGTCACGCATCCGGCCCAAACCATCGTCTTTTAATTCTGTGGGGTGGGAGACATGAGGCTGGAGGGCGAGACCACGATAATGCAGGCGTATTAGAAACCCGAGCCCTGTAATAAGCGGTTTGGTTTTCAGATGTGGAGTGGCGGTGCTGTCCGTCTTGCTAAGCACTGTGGTTGGGGAGAGTTGTGGGGGAAGACAAGCGAGGGTGGGGGAGCTGTCAGGCCCCGGAGACATATTGTGCCCCGCCTCGCCAAACTGGGGCACCTGCCTCCTAGCTTGTGGAACCACCCGACTCCTTGCCTTACGAATCAGCACTGTCTTCAGGCGAGAGAGAGAGTGAGAGAGAAGGCAAAGGCTGAGGATTAATGTCCGTCTACTTCACAAGGGCCATCAAGACAAACAATCAATTTTCTGTGTACCAGCCCTTTCCTCCTGTTTACTGTTACTCCCCAAGAATATGACGCTAAGTCCGAATCTTTTACCGTTTACTCGTACCGTTTGTCCCTCAGTCGTCCAGTGTTTCATCCAGATCCCTAATTTCACTGCTGGGTAAAACTGAGTCCACTAATATGAACACTGAAGCACTACGACGTGGATCAAGTAGCCGCTAACGACCCCAGAAACTCCCAAATCTTTGCTAAACCACACAAGAGTAAAGACACGGGGAGTAGTCTCTACTTACTTTCTGCTTTCCTCAAGCTTATAAGTACCTGGTTGAATGTCATGAAGAGAGAGAGAGAGAGAGAGGGGGGGGGGATTTTGTTGTTATCCAATTTGCGTTGCCTTGCATGGAACCCTCATTCAGGTTAACGTATAGGCCTATGAATTGCACTTCTCATGTTCTCACTCCATTTCTGAGAAAGAGCCATTGAAACAGTTGTGTGGGTGACCTTCCATTGTGGTCACTGTTACTATCTCTCATTTTATTTTATTTTCAGTTAATAAACTTTTTCATGGTCGAAACAACTCTTGTACTATATTCCGGCTAACGACAGAGTTAACACCAGACGCTTTGTATGACACAGGGCGAGTCATAGGAGCCTGATTGTTAATAATGGTATCATTAACCATCTTATGGTCGAATCAGCTCTAGTATTATAGTATTATTGTGGTATTATAGAGGTGAGAGTGGATCATAGTAGCCTGAGAGTGATATCCTGTGGTAAGTGACGTCAATTGTCAGCGTAGAAATTGAAGGGTACAACTATGCGGAGAGAGGGGTAGAGAGCAAGGCATGTGACACTAGAAATTTAACCCCTTCACTCCGATCACGTATTTTAGGTTATTTCTTGCTGCTGATAGACGGTCTTAACCAGCGTTTAAGAGAGGTCTTTGGTAGTACAAGGGTAGCTGAAGGAAATATGTAACCCTTCCAGTTAGAAAAATATATGCTAAGCTGAATGAAATCGTCTGGAGGTAGAAAAAGAATATTTAAGGAGTAAGTTAGCAGACTGAAGGAAGTCCCTTGGACAGTGCCTTAACTCCACATGTACATGACGGTCTCTTATAGTTTTTTCGATGCAACTGGACGATTTCGGTTCATTGCACCCTAGTACTGAAAGGATTGATAAATGCTATGTACAATACCTTCAGTTCGATAAGTTTCTCCTCCGTTGCATAAAATCTTCAAGTGGTAGCAAGAATAAAGCAAACGCATTCAGAGAGCGCATACCTTCACCAGCGCCGAGAAAATGTATAATTAATTGATGTAATTCCTCTTTCCTACCAGACAAATACTTTTACAGTGTCATATAATCAGTTAAATCTACGGTCTTAGTCATCCCTGTTACACAGTCTTACGGTCATAGTCATCCATGTTACACAGTCTCAGAGAGAACATACCTCCTCCAGCGCCAATATGATTTGTGATTTATTCTTGCATCCGGGTCCGGATCCACCTCAAAGTCTAAATTACCTTTTCCTTAACCCACTTCCCACCTATCCATCAAATTTCATTGAAATCCAGTAACAACTTTTTGAGGTATCATGTACACAAAAAGACATGGGAGAATACCTAATCTCCGTCCAGCTTTGTTGGCGCAAGTTATGAAATGGTTAGTCCGCCGTGGCCTTAACATTCCTCCACTACAGCCATCTCAGATTCCTAAGATTCATGTAAATAAAATCGTGCGGCTGTGGCTGGAATAAAATACTAGAGTGGCCTCAAGCGTGAGAGGGTTAATGATGAGTATAAAAACAGACTGTCATGACTCCCTCTCAGCTGAATTAAATCGTCTTGCGGTAGCTGAAATAGAAAGCAATGCTGTCCTGACCATGAGAGGGTTGTCTGTCTCCTCAGTATAGACTCCTGGTGATCTAAGAGTCTGAGGTGCTTTGCTCTTCGGTTCGAATCTCAAGATGTGACCGGAGGATTTTCGACAGTGTAGTACCACCAAGGGCACAAACTATTCACCCTATAATAATTGGTCCGGACAACGCTAGCCTGGCCTGAGTCCCTTACACATGTAAAGAGAAAATATGGGAATGTCTGTTGCCTAGGTTAGATGCTGATATAATTCCTTTACCTTAACCCAGTCACATGTTTCAGTATCGCCCTAAAACTCCCCGATCGTAGCTCAGTCCTCAGCTTTCTGTTTCAGTCTTGCCCCCAGACTAACCCGGACCTCAGATGTAGGTGATTGACTCAAGGGAAGATTGCTAGACCTCAGGGGACTTGTTAACTAGTCTATGCCCAGAATCGAAAGCATAAAAAAAAAAAACTAAAATTCCCTCTTTTGTCCAAAACCCAGCCCCCAGCTTCAGTTTCACTCCAAAACTTGCCTCATCGTAACCTGGCATCCAGTTTCAGTCTCTCCCAAAATTAGTCCTGTTTCTGTCTCGTCCCAAAACAAGCCCAGTTTCAATCTGACCCCCAAGCAAGCCCTGTTTCAGTCTGTCCCCAAAACTAGCCTCTGTTTCAGTCTTGTCCCCAAACTAGCCTCTGTTTCAGTCTTGTCCCCAAACTAGTCCTGTTTCGGACTAGTCCCAAACCTAGCCACTGTTTCAATCTGACCCCCAAACCAGCCCTGTTTGTCTCCCCCCCCTCGAAACTAACCCTTGATTCAGTCTGGCTTCAAAAACTAGCCCCATTTCAGTCTGGCCCCCAAGCTAGCCCTGTTTCAATTTCGCCTGAAGACTAATCATGTTTCAGTCTCTTTCCAAAACTAGGCCCTATTTCAGTGTCGCCTTCCAGATTAGCCCCTGTTCCAGTCGCCCTCAAAACTAGCCCCTATTTCAATCTGGTCCCCAAACTAGCCCTTCCTCCCAGTTCCATCTCCCCGCCACTCACGCAACTCTCCAGCCACCCTGTACTTAGCGCCACGGGGCCGAGGGGGTGTCACGGGGCGGGGTGGCGTGTCAGACCCGTATTAATCACGCTATTTTCACCTCGCCGTGAGAACAGGGAGGGACACTTCTGGGATGACAGCCGACCCCGCAATGACCATACCATTTTCTCTCCCTCTCTCCACGTGTCTGGGTAGCACCGTCCCGATCAATAATTCCTTTACACTGGGAGTCAGGACTAATGCAGAAAGAGTCCCGCCTGTTTGTTTATTGTTGATAGGGGGCCAGTAATATTTTGAACGTACATTCACTACCTTACGGAAAGTTTGAATATAGTCACTCCACTCGCATATTGAAATATACCGTTATTTGAATCTTTACCGTATAACAAGTGGAGCCTTTATCACTGTCTGTCTGTCTATCTGTGTAATGTCTCCAGGCGCCTTTATCTCAGAGGTAGTCACGAACAAATCATCTCCATGTCGCCCTGTCCTGTACCATCAGGGAACCCTCCCTCCATCTCACACCACTGTTAACAAATTTGTACTTGTGGGTGTGGCACATCACGTGTACATACCTTCAAGGATTGCAGCCCTCTCCTTGACCCCGTTCCATTTGTTACTGATTGTAGATTTGGCAGTGAAATATCGAGTGTCGATTCCGTAGACTTTACTGTGGTATAACTGAAGACAGCTCGGCGAGGTTGTATCTGCATTTTAGGTGTCGTCTCCCGCTGCAGAGTCCGTGTCGACGCTGTTTCGAGACGGTTTATAGAAAGTTAACATCTACTGTATTATCAGCCTGTCTTGTCAACATCCGTTTATTTCGTTTCGAGATGCCTGGACACACTGCGTTTGAAAGACTGGAAATCATAGGCAGTAGGAAATACAGACAGAGGGAGACGGTTCCAGAGTTGACCAGTTGCCTACATGAATGACTGGGAGAAACGGTTAACTCTTGCATTAGAGAG
>JAGKTI010011570.1:1370-22893 GCA_018397915.1 Birgus latro | reverse complement strand
CCGGGCCTGCGCTACGCGGGGCACGGGCGATGACGGCGACGGGGGAAGACGGCCACAACAAGCCGCATGCGGGGGGAGACGGCCACAAGCTGCTCTCGGGGGAAGACGGCCACAAGCTGCTCTCGCAACAACCCTAAAAAAGAAGGGGATCAGGTGACGGCCACAGGCCGCACCCCTAGAGAAGTGACGGCTGTGGCCGCACCCCTAGACTAGAGAAGCGACGGCCACAAGCCGTGCCTCTGTCAGGAGGAACCCAACACTGGTGACGGCCACAAGCTGCACCTGCAGGAGGGTGACGGCCTCAAGCTGCACACCTGCGGGCCCTCTGGGAAGTAGGACACTGGTGATGGCCACAAGCCTTACCTGCACCCCCGTGACTGCCACAAGCCGCACTCGGGGTGTAGTCCTCACAGGGCATGGCACCTGGGTGACGGCCACAAGCCGCACCCGTGGGCAGGCGATGGCCACAAGCTGCACGAGAGAGGAGACAGCCACAAGCTGCTCTGCCTATCGTGTCCTAGGGGACTCAGCGACAGCCACAAGCCGCGCCGAGGAGGGAACGGCTACGTGCCACCCCTCGCCCCCCTGCCCCAGTGCCTTCCCCACCTGAGGATTTCCTGGGCTTGCTAGAGTCTGCCTGTGGCAACTTGGGTATCCTCGCCCCTTCCCTAAATAGGGAAACCCTCCCGGCAAAACAACAGCTGCAAGAGGCCTGGCAAGGACCCCTGGTAGCTGGGGTCCTAGCTCTCCAGCCTGCCCCTCGGCAGTCCCAGCCACTGACGGGCTCTTCACCACCGAGCCACCACAGTTCACCCCTGATGGAAGCTCAGCAGAGGAGAGACTGCAGCCCCGGATGAGCCGAGACATCCCCAGGACCCAGGGACGTGACCTCCCTTGCCCCACCCGACGACCTCCTGCCCGTCAGAGTGGGTGCTGACAGGTGCGCCTACTCTCTCTATTTGGGCCCAGCCCCTAGGCCCGACCCCCCGTGCCCTTCAGGAAGGGCGCCCACATCACGCCGCCCTCAGACCATCCTGGACGACCCAGTTAAGGCCCGGCCTCCTGACGAAGGCCCCGGACATTCCAGCAGCAGCCGGTCTCCTGACGAAGGCCCCAGACGACCCACCAGCGGCCCAGCCTCCTGACGAGGCCCCCACGAACGCCAGTAGTCCGGCCTCCTGACGAAGGCCCCTCTGGACTCCTTGGCGACTGACGGCCTCCTAACGCAGGCCGCCACCCCTGGGCCCTCCACTACTGCCGGGCCTCACCCTACAGCAAGTCCCGGCTATGTTCACCTGTCCCAGAGTCCTCAGGCCCTGTCCTATTTGTGTACATATTATTTCTTTGTCAAGTGTGCCACTGTCTGTATTTGACTCAGTGCACGAATTGGGGTAAAATAAGTGTAAGGATTGTTGCCCTGAGTTTTTATGCCCTGTTCCCTCTAGTTGCCTTAAGATACCCAACCCAGTCTAGAAAAGAGGACCCCGCTCTTGGCTCCGTGTCAAAAGGACGAGAAGTCGTGCCTTACACACGCAGCATAACATCAAGAACAAAAGAAATATTAAGACGAGCAAAAAGAAGGCCAAGCTCAATTCTACGCAAGACTGAGGAAGAGGTAAGTAGGCAGGGACAGCAGCTTCACCAGCTACGAGTGGAGCTGTAGGATGCAACCACGAAACTGAAGCAACAACAAGAGGTGGCATACAGTGAGGTAGAGAGAATAAGCAACCAGGCAAGAGAAGTGAGCAAAGGGGTTTCTGTACAGTGGAGGATAAAATGAGAAGTGAAATACAGGAAGTGGGTAACAAGGTCAAAATAGTGTTTAGTGGAGGGTCAAGGCCCAGCATATCCATTAGATGCCAGTGACAGATGTGAAGAGGGAGATAATGAGATTGAGGGAGAAGCATACCCAGTGGTCGTCGACACCTGATCAGAGAAGACTTTGGTGTGGCTGGATATGGTGAGTCACTGGCAACTTCCAAAGACTTCACAGCTGCTGTGTGAAGTCACAGGGCACTGCGCTGAGCTTAGGGTACAAGTGGATATCAGTATGCGGCTGGAAGGAAAGGAAGAGGCCCTGGCTGTGTATGCTGCTGGCATCGAGGATCCCTGCACCCTGGGCTCAGAGCACCTGGTGCCCCGCTGCTGCCTGCTTGACTCCCACTCAATGCAAATGCAGCTAGGAGGAAGGAGTGTTCTCCTGATGGCCGTGGAGCGTGGAAGTCTACTAGTGACGACCAGACAGACTACAGTTATCTCCTCTGAGTCAAAGATGCTGGTGCACACTGCCCTGGAACTGGAGCACAGGAGCCATGGCATGGTAAATGAGGGTGTGATGGGCAGGACCTTGGTTGACCCCCCCGGCAGAAGTGCCATCTTCATAGCCAACTTTTCATTTCGTCCTAAAACGATCCATCAGGGCAGAATTAAGAAGCTGTGCCAAGAAGTCGATCAGTAGCCACCAAGCAGTGCATGCAAAACGAGTACGGTTAAGCCCCAGGAAGAACTACCCAACCATTTCCGGGATCTGTCTGCCAGGAGTGCCCAGTGTCTGGAATAGCCACAGACGAAGCAGGTGAAAAGGCTCTTGGTGAAGTATGCTGATGTATTTTCCACAGGAGACCTGGACCTGGGATGCACACCTAGTGGAACACTGCATCAAACAGGTGATCATTGACTGGTATATCAAGCCTCTTGAAGGACAGTTCCAACCTGAAGCCTAGAGATGGAGAAGTTGATGGAAGATCTATTCCGACAGGGCCCAACTGAAAGATCCAGCAGTCCATGCACATCTGCAGTCATGATGATGAAGAAGGATGGATCCTGGCGGTGTTATGTAGACTACTGGGCCCTCAACGATGTCACCATCAAGGACTCCAGCCCTCTGCCAATGATGGATGACACCTTGATGCTCTGGTTGGAGCAAAGTGGTACTCGATACTGGACTTGAAGTCTGGGTACCTCCAAGTCAAGATGGTGAATGCAGATAAGGAGAAGACGGCTTTCTCGTATGGCCAGGGACTCTGGCAGCTTAAGGTTATGCCCATCGGGTTGTGTAATGCTCCAGCCATCTTCAAGCATCTGATAGAAAGGGTAATGGAAGGACTACATTGCATGGCAGCCATGATCTACCTGGATGTTGTGATCATTTTTCGCAAAACCTTCAAGCATGAACTGGAGAGGGTGTCTGGCATCTTTGATTGACTCAGAACTGATCACCTGATGTTTATCCCCAAGAAGTGTTGCCTGTTCCAGAAGGAAGTCCAGTATCTTGGACACGTGAGTGAATCAGGAATGTACACTTACCCTGAGAAGCTAACTAGTGCCAGCCAATGTAAGGAAGTGTGCTCCTACTATCGCCGATTTGTCAAGAACTCTGCCACCACTGCAGAACTACAACACAGGCTCACGAAGAAGGGACACCGTTTTTTGTGGAGTGAGCCAGCTGAGGACTCCTTCAAGTGGGTGAAAGAGGCTTTGAGCAGTTTACCGCTGCTTACATATTCAGATCCCTCCAGACCTTTCATCTTGGATTGTGGTGCCAGTGATGTAGGGGTTGATGGTGTGCTCTCCCGGAAAGTTGATGATGCAGAGAAAGTGGTGGTTTACTACGGTAGGAAGCTCAATCCAATGGAGAAGAACTACTGTTTTACTCAGACGGAACTTCTGGCAATAGCGAGAGGCCTCGACTACTTCCACTTTTATTTGTACAGGCCAAGCTTCACAATCCATTCAAACCAGGGTTCCTTGAAGAACCCTGAAGGACAGGTAGCTCGGTGAACTGAAAAGCTGGAGCAGCATAACTGCACGACTGTTGACCAGCCCCGACTAATTCACAGAAATGCCGACAGCTTGAGCTGGAGATCATGCCCTCTAGAGTGTCAGCACTGCAGCAACAGAAAAGGTAGCGTGAAGAAATGTTTCTGTACGGTAGTCTAACTATCTATATACCTAGGCCGCTTCCCCCTAGGACAGGGAGGTAGCTGAGACAGGACGACATACTCCCAATTTACTCATCCACTGAAACACATTCATTCGCATCTTAGTCCCAAAGGGGAGAAGGGACAGATCCAACTCCACTGCCATACGGCCTGTCTCTTTAGTTCCTAAAAAGAGACAGGCCGTACGGTAGTGGAGATGGAAAACCTTGCAAGTGAAATGGAAAACCGCAGCTGGAGGATCAGGATCTGCAACTGGTTGAGGAGTGCCTGAGCCAAAGTTTGGTGTGCCAGCTTGGGTGAGGAGCCCTGGGGTGAGTCCTGCTGCCAACATTTACTGGGCTCAGTGGGATACTCTGCAGCTGGACAGTGGACAACTGCAGCACTGTTGGGTGACTCCTGATGGCCTTCACAGCCACTGGCTGACAGAACTGCTGCAGAAGCTGGGGACATTGGAACCATGTACTTTACAAACCATTTTCATGCTACTGAGCATGTGCACTGCGATTGACGGATATGCACACTGAGTGCAATGCAAGATTCCGTGAAATCACTTAGTATTTGTGACACCAGATCACTCTAGGCAGTTTCTTGATACAGTGCTGTGACTCAGATGCTGAATCAGTTCCTTCGTTGTCAAGTTTTGGAATAAATTTAAAAAACACAGCAGTCGGATGTGTCCTGCAATGATTGTAACCATGGCTGATGTGGCAGTATGGTACACTATTACCTATTGCCTACATCTTGGGGTAGTTTCTTACATGCCACAGTTTCTGAAAGTTTCAGGAGGTGAATGAAAATACAACGCAAAACAGTGTAATTTACCTAACTTCCCGGTAGATGAGATATCAGTTAAGCCTAAAGGCACATCTACATCAACTTCGGGAAATGAAAGAAAAAATAACAGGTATCTACTGGTCTTGAATACTGACTACCCAGATCTAGCATATTAATCCAGCTATGCAGGTACGATGGAAACATAAACATTCCCAAAGATGGACAGTCCTCTTGTACCATGTTTCCGTTATCTGGTAGCATATGAGTCAAACATTAGTTTCCCATTTTTTAAAACGTGTTTTGCTATAGCCTGATACCTTACTCCACTGACATACTGAGAAATCCAGCTTGCGTCCCGACATCGCCCATTATAACATATGGTTATAACATTATAACTGTAATACTAGGATTTTCCTAGTCCAGTGGGGTTCTTCTAAACAGGGAGGAACACCAAAGCAGAACTCGATACACCTTAAGAGTACAGCATAAACACAGAAACTACAGATAGCAAGGCGAAAGATATATTATGAAACTAGGTTTCACATACAGGTCTGTGTCCGAGGTCATGAAATCTGCCTGGAGGAAATAGCCAATGGGGGTGACGGGGGAATTGGGGAGGGGGAGATCTGGAGGGAGATGTCCCGGATATGACAATTACACTTGCCGCCGGGGTATTCTCTGGAAAAGGAAGGGGGCCGGGGTTTGACTCTACGTCTGTACGGATGTTGTAGTGTGGTGAATTAGTGGTGATAAGGCTATGGAGGAGATAGGCTATGACCATGGCTCTGGAAAGGTGGAGGCCCGACATCTGGCTCTTTCTCCCTCTTAGTCTGGCGACAGTGTGGTGATTTGTGCCCAGAGTGGGTCCAGCAATGAAGTTAGAAGGAACCCGAGACAGTTGAGACAACAAGTTAATGTCACCAGGCCCGGGATTCCTTTTCCAAGGGTAGGAGAGCACTCTCTAACTGTGGGAGGGGATGTGTGTGTGTGGGGGGGGGGGACTGACTCCAGCTTCAGCATCACGCTGGGGAAGCCTGCCAGACTCCGAGGAGTGTGTGTTCTGGAACTCCTTCTGTGTTGCCAAGCCGCCTCTAGCAAGCTCGGAGGTGCCACATCTAGCAAGCACACTGGAATACTGCCAAGCCGTCTCTAACAAGCTCAGGGGTGCTGCATCTAGCAAGCACACAGGAACACTGGAACTTCTTCTGAGTGGTCAAGCCGCCTCTAGCAAGACCGGTTGTGCTGCCTCTAGCAATCACTAAGTTGATAAGCCCTCGCCGCTGTTGGTACTGGTAGCTCGATCTGCGATATGGGCGGGGTGGCGGTTCTGGGCTAGAGGGACTTCGGGCCTCGGGGTGTGCTGGCTCCCTGTATCTTTCTTGGGTAGACACTGGTACCTCTGCAGCTCGGTTGTGGCTGCACACATCTCCTCCTGCCCCCATTTTAGTCGGAACTGCGGTAAATCCTTTGGCCTGTCGTGTTGGGGCCCTGGGTATTTTACCACCCCGGTCATCTTGTAAGTCACGTCCTTGCGGCAGGAGGTTGAAAATTTGATCTTCGCTGGTGACTGTGGTTGGTTTGAGATTGTGGAGGAGGCGGTACCAGGAGTGGGATCACTCACTGGGTTCTCTGGTGGAGTCTTCGATGAGGATCAAGGAACTGGGATGGGGATGGCTGGCTAACAACCAGGGCTAGTGCTGGGGCCTCTGAATTCTTCACTGTTGCCCATCTTGTGAGACTCAGAAGGCATATCGGACGAACATGCTGACTTGGTTCGGTTGTGGCTGAAGCGAGGAGATGGTGGCGATGGTATTGGCTGTAATTGTGGCAGGGAGTTGGATGGCGACCTTTGACCTGGGGATTGACTTGTCATCTGTGGAAGTGGATGCAAAAGTACTGCTGTGAGGAGGGGGGAGGTACTGACATGGGTGTGAGTATGTGTCTGTGAGGGACTGGAGTTTGGTCGGTTGTGGTGTTGTGCAGGGTGGGGGAGTGGTGGTGGGGATTGGTGGAGATGCCGTGGGTGGAGTTGTGGGGTGTGGTGGTGTTGTGGAGCTGTATCTATCTGGAGGTTGCGATTGCTAGCCTGATCTGGTGAAGACTGGAATGAGACTCCGTTGGTTGATTACACAGGAGAAGGAGGACGTGGAGCAGGAGGTTGAGTTGGGCTATGAGGGGATGGAGATGGGACTGGGGAAGGCCGTGGGGATCCTGGGGAGGCAGGTAGGGTGGAACTTGTGGTGAGGAAGGAGGAAGAACCCCTGGATGGAAGCACAGAGCGGGGTGGAGTGGTGGTGAGTTGATACGGGCATGAGGCGGTGCTGGGGAGGTTAGGGGAGGAGTGGGGTGGAAGAATGGTTTTGGGGGAGGGATGGGATGAGAGGGTGGTTGGCAGAGAACACGGAGTTGGGGATCTGAGGTTGGTTGGTGTGGGTGAGTGGCTGGGGTTTTGTGGAATAGAAGAGCTGGATGGGGGGTAGGGGAGGTAGATGCAGGCAGAGACCTTAGTGACAGGGGGGTCGTAGGACTAGATGTCAGTAGAGCAGATGGGGCAGATGGGGAGGCAGGAAGTGAGGCAGTGGTGGTTCCAGGCAGGGAGGGACAGAGTGAAAAGTTGAAGGGGGGTGTTGCGACCAGGCAATGGTGTTGGGTGACGTTGGGGTTTCTCACTTCCCTAGGCTTGGTGTTGGTCAGGTCATTCGGACACGGGTTGTATCATCTTACATGCCAGTTGCGGTAGACCCTGGCTTTGCCATAAAAGTCAATGATGACCTGGTAACAATTTGGCATGCATGTAATTTCAAAATGGCCCAAGAATTTGGTTTGCAACTTCTGGTCAACGGGCAACCTAACAGCCATGACTCTCTGGCTTACTTGATACGAGGCTCCGGTGGCTTCTCTTGCAGCTGGTGTTTCCCTGGGGGTGGTAAGGAGAGGAGTGGGAAAGGCAATACCCGAACAGCTGAGACAGTTGTTCCCAGACTTGGCCTGAGAATTCCGGGGTGTTATCCGAATGGAGGGCCTGCGGAAAGCCGAAGTAGGGAAATACGTCAGCGATGAGAGCCTCCGTAACTGCTGCAGCGGAGTGGGACATGGAGGGGCATATGACTAGAAGATTGGAATAGGTGTCTACAAAGGTAATTACAAATTGGACCACGGTTTTCGATGGAAGAGGGCCCATGATGTCCATGGCCAGCAGCTGCCAGGGTCAGGTGGCTGTTAAGTGTCTGGTGGGTTCTGGGGTTCGAGAGATGTCCATATGTAAGGTGCAGGCCCTACAAGCTTCTATGACTCATTTGGCGGTGGTTAAAGGATGTGGCGTCCAACAGATGTCTCTAAAAGTTTGTAACAACTTTTACTGCCCGAGGTGGATCCCGTTGCCATGGTGAAAGTGGGTCAGGATGTCATCCACTTCTTTCAGGTCCACTATGACATGACCAGAGAGGGTATAGAGGTAGTCTCCTACCCTCGCCAGCATGGTAAATATGTGGTCGGGCATCCATGCTGGCTTTTGGCTAGTCTCCCACTGTCACATTAGGGTGTTCTGTGATGTGCTGTGTCCCACTTTCTGCATTACAAGAAGCAAATTATGGGGAAGCTTCGACAAGGCATCGGCATTAGTGTGGAGTTTGCTGAGGAGATATGAGATGTCGAAACTGAACTCCTCCAAGGTTTCCCTCTGTCGTACTAAGAGGGCATCGGTGGTCTTGGATCGTCACAGTCACTGCAGGGATTGGTGGTCAGTGGTGATGGTGAATGAGGTGCCCAGGAGGTAGGATTGGAAGTGTTTCAGTGCCCAGACCACGCCAAGGCACTCGCATTTTATGGTGGCATAGTTGACTTTCGATGGTGTAAGTTTCCTACTGGGGCATGCTATGATGTATTCCTTGCCTTCCCGGACTTGCGCGAGCATGGCATCAATCTCGACTAGGGAGACATTGGTGCATAGTTGGAAAGGCTGAGTATAATCCGGTAAGGCAACTACTGGCGCTGTGGTGAGGTAGTGCTTGAGTGCCTCGAAGGCTTCCAGCCTCTGGGTAGTCCACTGGAAGTCCTCTCCTTTTTTCATCCTGTTGAGTAGCGGTTTTGCGATGGAGGCGAAATTTCAAACGAATCTCCTGTAGAAGGAGGTTAGACCAAGGAAGGCACGGACTCCTCACTGTAGACGGAATGATTTCTGTGACGGCTAACAGCTTTTCCTGATTTGAGGCAAGCCCTTTGTGTGAGGTGACGTGGCTGAGGAAAGTGACGGACTCTTGGGCCAGGTCACACTTAGACAGTTTGAGTTTCAGCCCCGCTGTCTGTATGCAGCGCAGCACCTGGCCTAAGCAGTCGAGGTGTTCCTTCCAGGTGCGACCAAATACGATCACATCGTCCAGGTAAATGAGGAATGTCTCCCAGGTGAGCCCTCACAAGACTGATTCCATGAAGTGGGAGAAGGTGGCCGGCCCATTACACAGGCCAAAAAGGAGGACATTAAATTCATACATTTGGCCGTCACTTGTGGAGAAAGTGGTTTTGCTACAGTGTTCAGACTGGATGGGTACCTGCCAGTAGCCTGACTGTAGATCTAAGGTGGAGAACCACTGTGCGCCATATAGAGAGTCTAAGGAGTCGTTGATATGAGGAAGTGGGGTGGCATCTTTGATGTTTATGTCATTTAGCCGGCAGTAACCAAAGCAGAACCTCCTACATCTGTCCTTCTCCTTTACTAGGACTATGGGGGAAGACCAGAGGCTGTTGGAGGGTGCTATTATCCCCGCTTCAAGCATTTCTTGGACCTGTCAGTCTTCCTCTTGGCGTTGTGTCTTTTTTTTTCGGTGCGATGGCTGGCTTATAGGGGGTCCTGTAGTGTGAATGGGGTGCGAT
Source organism: Birgus latro (assembly GCA_018397915.1). NCBI lineage: Eukaryota > Metazoa > Arthropoda > Malacostraca > Decapoda > Coenobitidae > Birgus > Birgus latro. The sequence continues at coordinate 13,309 of JAGKTI010011570.1, read as the reverse complement.
AAGACTTCAGTCCGGCACAGATCTCCCAGATGCAAGGCGAAAACCTCCTGGTGTCAGAGGAGTAGTTGCTCCAGTGTGGTTGGTATTGTAGGAGAAGGTGAAAAGGGAATGTGGGGTAAGGAGGGGGTGATGGGGTCGGGCATGCTTGTCGTGCCCGGTGATTCTGGAAGGGCGTTGAATGTCTCCAGTCCTCCTACGACCAGTCCGTTGGGGAGAGTGAAGGGTTCATCAGAGACATTCACGACTGACAGCACTGAGGTGAGGGGAAACAATGGATGGGGAAATCAAACAGTTAGCAGCAAATGGTTGGTCCATCTGCAGGGAGAAGAGCAGTGGTTGCTGGGCTGAGGTATACAGCGGTATCCAGACCTGGTGGTAACGGGGTATGGTGGTGTTTTTTTTTTTGTGATGGCCTGAACCACCATGTGTAGGCCGGCTGCTTGCAGGCTGCCCCCGAATCAGATCCATCTGCGCTGGCAGTCTGTGGTGTCTTCCAGTTTTTGTAGTAGGTCCAGCCCCAGGTAGCCATCGTACGCTGTACACTTGGAGTGAGACACTATGAACGGGTGGTTAGCATGGGCAGATGGTTCTGGGGTTGTTACTACAAGAGGCCGGGCTTCGCCCCTCAGAGACAATGGCTCATCCCCTGCCCTGATGAGGTCAGTGGACGAGGGTTGGAGGGGCTGGAAGGCTGCCTGATTTTTATGGTAATACTACATGTAAAGGCAGGAATGCGCAGCGCCTGTGTCCACCAGGAGCCGGACAGAGACTTCTTGGAGTTTGACCTTTGTGCAGACTAGCGTTTTGAGCTGGTTCCTGGTTGCCACCACCAGGGCCACAGTTCCATCAGGCTTTAATTTGTTTTTGCATGTCATGTAGGGCACAAGACACATTGCACGCCTTGAACTCCCAAGGGTTGATCAAAGATTAAGTTATCCTGCTGCAGCAGTTTTGGAGAGATTTGAGGTTAGAAGGGGTGGTTTGTACCTCGCCACTCTTTGGTCTTACGATTTGGCTGGGTTGGGATGCGGCACATGGCTCCGATTGGCTTCTGTCTCCCCGTCTGTGCTGCTAACAGCCATCGGATTGTTACTATGTCTCTAACGAGCCCTAGGGAGTCGTGGATGGTGAAATGTTCCTGTACAGCACTGGGTTGGACAAGTATTAGGTGGGCAAAAATGTGCTGGTTATGCTGTTCCTCGGTAAGTTGGGCATGTGCGGACATTATGAGTTTTCACAAATCCGCTTGGGTAGAATCCAGGTTTCCCTTCAACTTTATGTCAAGTTGTGACAGTGCGACGACCGCCCTGAGTGATGGTAGGATGGCGTCGATAACTATTTGTCTGCATTCTGTCCATGTTAGGACCATGTTAACTTTCCCGGCTACCAGGGCAACCAACTTTCCTATGTTGGGTAGTAATACCGTAATCTTCTGCAAGTTCTCCTCATAAACCAAGTCCAACACTGGCTTGACCATTTCCATATAGGTAGTGATATCGTACAGTTCAGGGTCATACTTGGGGATGGGAATGTGGGGCCTCAATGCTGCCATGTTGGCATCTGTATTCTGCATACCTCGAAAACCGAAACTCCGCTTTGCCTTCCCTCTGTATTTAGAACCATCGCTAGCCACCAGTGTTATACTAGGATTTTCCTAGTCTAGTGGGGTTCTTATAAACAGGGAGGAACACCATAGCAGGACTCAATACACCTTAAGAGTACAGTGTAAACACAGAAACTACAGATGACATGCGAAGGATTTTTTTATGACACTACGTTTCAAATGCAGATCTGTGTCTGAGATCAAGAAATTTGGAGGAAATGGCCAATGGGGGTGAAAGGGAATAGGAGAAGGGGAAATCTGGAGGGAGATGTCCCGGATATGACACTTACACTTGCAGCTGGGGTATTCTCTGGAAAAGGAAGGGGGCCGGGGTTTGACTCTACGTCTATACAGATGTTGTAGTGTGGTGAATTATACCCAGTTTTTTTTATCGAGGCGAAGGTGCACTTGACAGGTTGATGATGACTGGCTGAATGCAATGTGTATGAATAACATCATTGTATTTCAAACAACAACAGGTGATGTGAGTCGAAAGCTAGTAATTACATGAAGTACAACAATGTTATTAGGACATGAAGTATTCAGCCAATCATCATCAACCTGTCAAGTGCATCTTCGCCTCGATAAGAAAAACTGAGTAGTGGTGATAAGGCTAAGGGGGAGATAGGCTAGGACCCTGGCTCCGGAAAAGTGGAGGCCCGACATCTGGCTCTTTCTCCCTCTTAGTCTGGCAATACTGTGGTGTGATTTGTGCCCAGAGTGGGTCTAGCAGTGAAGTTAGAAGGGACCCGCGACAGTCGGGACAAGTTTATGTCACCAGGCCCCGGATTCCTTTTACAGGAGTTGGACGGCACTCTCTAACTGTGGGAGAGGATGTGTGTGTGTGTGTGTGGGGGGGGGACTGGCTCCAGCTTCAGCATCACGTTGGGGAAGCCTGCCGGACTGTGGGGAGTGTGTTCTGGGACTCCTTCTGTGTTGCCAAGCTGCCTCTAGCAATCTCAGAGGTGCCGCATCTAACAAGCACACGGGAACACTGGAACTCCTCATGCACTGCCAAGCTGCCTCTAGCAAGCTCAGGGGTGCCACATCTAGAAAGCACTCAGGAACACTGGAACTCCTTCTGCGTGGCCAAGCTGCCTCTAGCAAGCACTAAGTTGACGAGCCCTCGACGCTGCTGGTACTAGCGGCTTGATCTGCGATATGGGCGGTGTGGCGGATCCGGGCAAGAGTGACTTCAGGCCACAAGGTGCGCTGACTTCCTGTGTCCTTCTTGGGTAGACACTTGCACCTCGGTTGTGGGTGCACACATCTCCTCCTGCCCACTTTTTAGCCAGAACTGCGTTAGATCCTTTGACCTGTTGTGTTGGGGCCCCTGGTATATTAATAACAGTGGTTTTGTCCCACACCACTGCGAGTCGTGACCATTGAGGTCAGTGGTCGTGACACACTAACTTAAACGTTCTCACTGCGTACATTATACCATACGACAGTGAGATGATACAATCCGTAGCTAATGTTTATGGCTGTTTTCCAGAAATCTGATTACTTATATACAGAGTAAAGTGGTTACATTTGCTTTGCAGTAATATGATGTTTCTCAATGGCAATAATGAGCAAAAGTCACCAATTCACCCTTAAAACAGGTTAAAATTCCCAAAGCTATTATACTCACTCTGGCGATAGAGAAAGCGGGGAATTCCCTCTGTGTGTGTATGTGAGTGTTTGTTTACATGAGAGCACTTGAAATTAGTTATGTGAGAGGAGTAGGTTAAGTTATGTGGAGTGACTGATGGAATACTGATATGCAGGATTGTGTGGCTGTTGATGTGGGTATGTTAGGAACCACTGAGAGAAATACTTTGGGAAGGTTTGGCCATGTAGAGGGTATGGAGAATGAGAACTGACAAGGACAGTTCATGCGAGTGAGATCTAAGGGGGTAGTGGGAGGGGGAAGCTGAGGATGAGGTGGAGAGGTATATGAAAGAGGGACTACAAGCTGAAGGAAGGGCGATCTGATGGCGGAGGACAGGCTGTTACAGAAGCAATTCGTTTGTAGCCAACCCTAACGGAATTAACCCCATCATTTCAGTGACGTATTATTTATTATGCTCTTCCTGTCATCAGACGAGTTTATTCAGTTAAGGATTTTTTTTTTAAGTTAGAGGAGTTGGATAAACTCTTCATTAATCTCTTCCAGTACAACAGGTCTTTCCTCACTTCAATACAATCCACTGAATGTAGCAAGAATAGTGTCAAAATTATGTCATCGGATTGAAAGGACATATGGCGTCTGGATATATATATATATATGTGTGTGTGTGTGTATGTGTGTGTGTGTGTGTGTGTGTGTTTGTGTGTGTGTGTTTGTGTGTGTGTGTTTATGTGTGTGTGTGTGTGTTTATGTGTGTGTGTTTATGTGTGTGTGTGTGTATGTGTGTGTGTTTGTGTGTGTGTGTGTATGCCTTACGATACATGAGGATGTGTAGAAGAATGTAGGGCTGCAGGCTTGTCAGAGAGTAGCTGTTTTGGAGTCGCCCTACTGATTTTGATTCTCTTTACAAGGGTATGGGCACGTGATTTTGTGAAGATGCTTCAGGTCGAGCTCCTTGGAAGAAGTACAAACTGTTCCAGCCAGGTTACTAGTGAAATTATAATATGACTCTTACCCTACATCTAACCAAACTATTCAACAATACCAGTTATGAAACACTGTAAATGATTGAAAACACAAACTCTTGAAAAGCGTTATTAAGACAAGGTCGTTGTTCCTGAACATTAATGATACGCAGAGTGAAACTTCCAAACGTGGGTTTGTTGAGGTTACCTTCAAGGATGGAAAACTATGTATATTTCCCAATAGTTTCAAGCAATGCTACAAAATCAGGCCATCTTACCACTTCTCGGCTCCAGTGTAGCCATGTTATCCTCCAGAAAGGACGACCCAAAAACTACATTTGATGGGTATTCACCTCGGAAGCGATTAACTTGTCAGAGAAATACTTGGATCTTCTCCAAATCAATTTTGCAAATATTATAGACCTTTAAAGTCTTATGACCTACATCCCTTTCCACCACCGACCTCTGTTTCAAGCAATCTTCGACGAACAGCAGGCTGCCATTGATGCCGCACCTGATCAGAGTAGAGATTCCGATGATATCTTGGATTACAACTGACTATAATCAACTTACTAGCAAACAACACTTCACAAGGTGATTCATGTCTGCAGTTTGTACTTCTTATCAGCATCTCAATGTGGGTCCATTAGTAATCGTGTTTACTCGCATCATGTAAATTTTATTAATTTCCAATTAAATTAAACATGCTTATCATCTTTGCTGTCATCATTTTATACTAATATACAGTTCATGACCTGTTTTATATGCAATATCTACATACATCTGTGGTACCGGTACACGATGGTATCGTAAAGAGGACGCCCATGAATGGGTCTGGTGGCGTTCTGTACTTGGCTGTCCACAACACTTCTCTGTCTACTACAACACTTGTGTGGCAGCAAATTTGGGCATCCGCGGGTCCCCATGTGACAGAAGTTTGAATCATCCACTAAACATCTTTTCAAATATTTCAAAATTGTTTTGTTGATTGTTCACCTAATGACTGCTTTATCAGTGATGAATTTCATTATGGTTATTATGAAAGGGATACCTTTATTTAATGCAGGTCATGCAGACAAATGCAAAGCTATTTCAGCTGGGACATTTTATTATAGCTATGTAATATAATTACTGTGCTGTACATATAAATGTAGCTATTCTTTAAAAATGTGGTATTCTTTAAAAATGTACACTTTAAATAGTTCTTTACAAGGTACAGATGAACAAAATGCAGGTACAGGAATTCCTCATTTAATGTAGTTCACTTATATATATATTTTTCCACTATAAATCTGTTAATCAACATAAGAACATTTCACATATCACTGCAATATTTACTGTTAAGTGGTCAGGATGTACAGTGAAGGTACAAAACTGATAAAACTGACATTAGCATTTATTCTTGTGTATCTCTCATTTTTTAACAGCTAATTAAATAGAAGCAGATACGTCATGTCAGTGCTATCATTAATTACATTCTGACACTTACTAGCAGCCTTGATTTTTTTTTTTTGAAAAGGTAACCTTTATTATTAGAATATTAAGTGGTTTACATTTAACATGGTAGTTTTGGGAATACTGTACAGTATATTTACTATTGTGTTAAGCGAGGATTTGCTGTATGGAACACAGACCATTGCAGAGCAACATAACATGGCAGATTTGCTACATTTCACTACAGCTAAGCTTCAGTTTTACAATAAATAATCTTGTAAATTACAACATATCCAAATAAAATATACCAAGATCTTCATACCTAAACACTAGTGAACACAGCAGAACAATGATCTCCGGGAATATTATTCACTCAGGGCAACCATAAATCTTCATCAATTCCCTGCTACCAGTGCTGCCACTCCTTTGTCAAATATTCTGAAAATGAAAATTTATATGGTATATACATTTTTATATGAAATGTACATGAATTTTATCACGAGACCAGTATAACAATTCTTAAACTCAAAATTGCTAAACTCTGTAAGTTAACTTCCATAAGTAAGCCTACACAGTCTGGTCTCGTTAAATACGACTATTCGTTATGTGATAAATTGCTAGAATGATAAAAAGATATACCCTTTCTCAGAATAATGTTAAAAAACAAGTCATGTTTTCGCTAAAAAGATATTTTTGACGGCCACCTCTGAGAATCTTGAGCGGACATAGTAATGCAAGTAAGCTGACAGTTAGCTGTCAGAGCCAAGATGGACACCCAGTGTTTAGATGTGCAGAACCCCCATCCCATGTCTGAGCAGGCAGCAGCCTTCGTTTCAACCCTTCGATTCTCGCTTGCCCACTCACTCACGTGTCCAATACCTTTGAACGCCTCCCTCATGCTCTCCGAGTAACCTAACCTTCTCACTGGCGTAAGACTCTCTCAATGCTAGTGCTAACACCAAGCAACAGTGTAAGTACAATACGAATAATGCTGCATGTGACATTAAGTGGAGAGAGAACCTTTGTGTGTGATATAAGTGAAACTCGTGGACCTTGCTGTCGAGGTCACCCTCCCTAACCCAGCTGAACCCATGTTATATTGACCTCGTTATACGACAGGTCTTCACTTGATGCAACCCTACTGCATAACAGGACCTGACTGTATTGTAGTGTAGAAACAGTCATGAAGCTGTATAAAAAAATGTGGAATTAAAAAATCAGACATTTTGTTTTGGCCAAATGACAATAATACTGAAGCAGGAGCTTGATTCTCAGTACAGTAAAAGCTTGCTTTACCGTACCCCGCTAGACCGGATATCAGATTTAATGAACACTTTGAGCACCCCACATAACCTGTCATACATAAAGGATACCACCCAGTATATGGTAAAAAATCAAGCAGACATATCGGACAACTATGGGCCCATTGGACACTTTTTTGCATTTATTGTAGACTATCCATTACTTGGTGCATATGACACAGGCCTATCAGACTGTTTCCAGCACGTGGGATGACTCAGAACAAAGTCATCAACGCTGGCATCAGTTTTTCCCACCTGCTTGGACTAGTCATGAAAAAGTGTTATAACAGGGATATGAAATTATGGCCAAGTTTGTGTAAAATGGATAAAGTTTTCATTTTCAGTACTAGAATATGTTATTTTACTCATTTCTTTCCATTATTTGCTTGAAATCCCACTTCAGGGGAAACCATCAGACTTAATGGATTATCACCTTGGATCAGGCTTCCCCCAAACTGATCTGGTATTGACGATTTACTGCACTAAATGTAGAATCTGTTGTTTCTTAACTCTGGTCTGTCTGGCCAAACAGACCCACCGACCACAGGTAAGCAACTGTTTCTGCGAAGCTGTCCTACAGTATATGCACAGTACAGTGCATACTCTGTACTGTGGAGAGATCTGGCACTCCCTTGTGGTAGACAGCATTTCACCAGGGTCAAAAGAAGTTCCTTCCTTTTTTTTTTTTTTTTTTTTTTTAAATGTGTCTGGTTCTGAGTATATGCTTCACAGCCCGTTTCCAAGGTCCAGCAGTCCTCCCACATTCCATACTCCTTCACATGTCACCACTTTGGCGCTAACACCCACCGTCCATATTGAATACATGCTAGGGCTGTCTCATACAGGACAAGTGTACTGGTATTAGGAGGGGTATTTTTATGACATGTCGGTGGGCCTTCTGGTGGATCAGTAAAGTCTGCATTAATGAAATTCAAATCCTTAAACTGTTCCCTGCCCCAGCCAGGACTCAAACCTGGGTCCATTAGGACTGCAAGCCTACCAATTCAGCTACTGCTTCCTACACTGAGGTGCAAGGAAATATGAGAAGGTTTGGCTCCTGAGTGGATGCCACACCCAGGGTGCACAGCACCGGTAAATGTTTGCTCCTTGTCAGTCACTGAGCTGTAGAATTATGTACAGTAATTAAAACTGTCTCTGGATTAAAAAAAAACAACCTCCTTATGGTATATATTAATGACACATGAGAGGAATCTATTTTTTTTTTAAATTGCAACCTCTCCATGCTGCAGATGTTGTTCAAAGTCTTTAAAATTCCATTCACTGCCTGTAGAATCATAAAACTATATCTGACACATCTACCTATAACAACAAAAATTCCAAATTCGGTCTCTGCCAATTACTGTCTATCTGAGAATATTCATTAATCCTGACCGATGACTATAAAAAAAAACAAAAATCTATGGGGTGTATTATTCTGTATGCAATCATCTGAACAACATGAAAGATAAGAACATGCACTGTCATATACAAGCTAAATACAGTAATCCCTCCACTATCCGTTGTAAAAGAGCCAAAGGCATGACCAGAAAGTGGTCTTGTCCAGATAGTGGCCCTGAAGCTCCAGCACTGGTCATTCCTGACCCTAACCTAACCTAACCTAAATCAGAAAACCACCTACCTACCTCCCTACCGGACATGCATAGCACTTATTTAAGACCCCATTCACATAAATAATGGGCACAAAACATGAATTAATTTAATTTTAACCAAAAAATGATGATTTTGAGGTGAGTAAGGCAGAGGTGTTCACCAGTTGACAGCATAGTGTAAGTAAGTATCGGACATGGCAATCACTAAGAAAATCACCCTTTCTAACATCTTATGCATTAAAATATGGGATACAAAGCATGAAATAAATAAACTGTTACCAGAAAATGATGGTTTAGAGGTGAGTAGGGCAAATATGTTCACCAGTTGACTAGATAGTGAACGTATGTAAGAGACATGGTAATCACTGAGAAATCACCTTTTTCACAGCCTGTGCACTCAAATATGGGACACAAAGCATGAAGTAAATAAAATGTAACCAGAAAAATTATGATTTAGAGGTGAGTAGGGCATATATGTTCACCAGTTGACTAGATAGTGAATGTATGTAAGAGACATGGTAATCACTGAGAAAATCACCTTTTTCACAGCCTATGCACTCAGATATGGGACACAAAGCATGAAGTAAATAAAATGTAACCAGAGAATGAGGATTTAGAAGTGATTATGGAAAATATTTGGCAGTTGACAGTGTACTTACATGTCCATGGTGGATGTTTACCCCACCTCTAAAGCTCTGACAGTGGTGAAAATGCTCTTGAAGCATGTACAGTAATCTAGTGTTGAACTGCACTTAATCCTTAGCACTGTGAATTATGATTGTTTAAACAAAAACTCACGGCAGTTCAGAGACAACTGTCGGAGTGGCAAGAGGGGGAGACAGTGGGAATGGAATGTAAACATGGCTGTTCGGCGCCGCGTGCCAAATTCAAACTTACTGGTTGAAAAAAATCAGATTTTTTCTTTTTTTTGTGCAATTTTTTGGCATTTTTGGGTTTCAAACATCAGCCTACAATGTCCGAACAGTGGTGTAACTGGATAATGGTCGTCCGGAAAGTAAAGGGATTACTGTATATGTATTTTCACTGAAATACAGGGTAATTGGAATGATTGTATGTACAGTATAATGTGTTTCCCCTCTGCACCCGAAATACTGAAAGGAAGTTCAATGGGGCCAGAGACTTATGAGCTGATTTATGAGTGTTTTTATTGCATGTAATGACAAAATATCATGATGAAAATTATTACATTTGCTTGCATGTATCTCAGCCATACGTGCATAAAAAAGGTTATTATGAATGTATTTATGATTATTTATAAATATACATAGGCTATATGGTATACATAATACAGTATGAATATACATTAACTACCCCTGTATCAGGACTCAATTGTACATGGGAAGTCTAGATCTGCAAATAATTCAGATATGCAAATATTAACCCCTAAAGACCACATTTTTCTGGGGCAATGTTCCACCAAGGGCAGGATCCCACTGCTACCTGGCATGTCCCCAGGTGGCAGATAGGGGAAGGCCTTGTAGATATATGAGATATCGTCTTAGACAGCGCGGACCATGGGATCCCCTGTAACTATATAGGGCTCCACCGAATATAATGAATAAGGTGGCACAAAAATTACACTTCACCAGAAACTATGTGGCAGAGACGTGAGATTATTTGGCACAATCCTCCCAATCAAGCATGAGTTCTATTGTAAATGATTTGATGGGCATTCCTGTTAGATCATCATCTACTAAACATCCAACCGCACTGCCTCTTGTGCTTACGGGCAGTGTGCCACCGAAAGTGAATAGGCAGTGTTGGCAAGGTATAGACTGGGATATTAAACAAACTGAAATCCATGAAGATCTATGCATACAATGCATAAAGCCTCGCAGAAGATTAAAAACTTGATAACTTAATGACTGAACTGAGTAAGACCCATAGAAAAGACGAAAGGGTGATTCAGCTCGAAGACAGCAACCACCTATTTTACTACAGAGGAAGGCAAAATGAAAGAGTTAGTGGTGTAGGATTTCTAATTAACAGAAATCTTGCAGACAACATTGTTAAATTTAGTAGTGTATCTGACAGAGCAGCAATGGTTGTAATTAGACTATGCAAAAACTATACCTCGAAAGTAATACTGTACAAGTATGTGCACCAACTTCTTGAAGCTCAGATGAAGAAACAGAAACATTCTACAATGATATCTCCCTGATTATGGAAGAAAAAAAAGACCACATACAGTATACTACACTCATGGGAGACTTCAATGCAGAAGTTGGGAAATCAAAAAATGGAAAAGCATGTATGGGAAAATTTGGAGTGGGAGAAAGGAATGAAAGAGGAGAAGTGGTGGTAAATTATGTTGAAATGTATAACATGAGAATAATGAACATATTCTTTCACAAAAGAACTGGGAGAAATTGAACCCAGAGAAGCCCAAATGGAGAAGCAGCCTTTCTGTTGGAAATATGGAACAGATTTCAGGCTCTCATTAATGCTGAATGTGACATTGATCAGCTGAATGATAGACTAACAAAAGTTCTGGGAGAATCAGTGGAGGTAGTAGGAAAACCTAATACAACCAAAGCCAAGAAGTATTCAGAAAAGACACTCAAGTTTATGAAAAAAAGAAAGGAAATGAAAGTACAAAAAAAAAAAAAAACATGAAACAGAATGAGCAGAATTAAATAAGCTTTTCAACATGAGACAAAGAGAAGAAAAAAGAAAGAGAAACATGGATCAGATCAAAGACACCATCAAGAAAGAAAAAAGTCTGAAACAGGTCCGAAGTAAAAGGGCACTAGGAAAGCAACAATTTACATCAATGAAAGACAAAAATGGTGAAGTCATTAAATGCAGATATAAGATGGTGAAGAGACTTGAAGAATTTTACAAAGAACTGTATGCATCAAAGAGGGTAGTACCAAGAGCTAACTTTTCAGTGGACACAAGTGAAACACCTGAGGTAAGAAAATACTTCACTTAAAAACATGAAAAGAGGGAAGGCTCTGGAAGAAGATGGAATAGTAGAAGATTTACTGCTGGATGCAGAAGAAGAAGTACAAAACAGGCTTGCTCACTTATTTATTCAATGAATAAAAAAGAAGAAAATTCCCAAAACATGGTGTAATGCAATAGTTATTTTACTTTACGAATAAAGGTGACTCAATAGAGCTTAGTAACTATCGACCCCTTAGCTTATTACCAGCCATTTACAAACTCTTCACTAAAGTCCTTATGAACTGAATAACAACAAGTTTGGAGGAAAACCAACCTCGTGAACAGGAAGGATTCTGAAGCGGGTATTCGACTACTGATCATTTACACACAATGAATCAGCTAATTCAGAAAACTACAGAATATGATTAACCACTGCACTTAGAGGTGTTGGTATGTAGGAGGACTGCTGGGCCTTGATAGCTGGCTGTGAAGCCTATGCCCAGA
>JAGKTI010011569.1:0-16799 GCA_018397915.1 Birgus latro | reverse complement strand
AAAGAGAAAGAGAGAGAGAGAGAGAGAGAGAGAGAGAGAGAGAGAGAGAGAGAGAGAGAGAGGCCAACATTAAGTGGCCACGATAGAGTTATGGCCCCTTCGCCCTTGAGTTAACCCATTCAGTACGATTACCTGATTTTTATTCTACTTCGTCTATCAATCTATCTATTTATCTATCTATCTTAGTCTACATTTGTCAATCTCTTCAGTACAATTACCTCTTATTTTCATTTCATCTACTGTCTATCTGTCTGTCTGTCTGTCTTTCTGTCTATCTTTTATTTAATCACTGCCTTGATTTCAAACTCTAAACCCAAGGCAAACACATCGCCAGACAAGAAGAACTCTGCTATCCGAAAAGCCGTCATTTCGATCCCACGGTGGGCCTGGGAACAACTCAACGATCAAAAATTCCTTAACACATATCCACGGACACGCCAGAAAAATACCCCCCTCTAATACCATCACACCAGCCTGAGTGAGACAGCCTGCCTGGTATGTGGTATGAGTCTGATGTGATACGTAGGAAAGTTGCCAGGCTTCAGGGAACGGACATATGAAGTCTTTGCTCAGTCAGTCAGTCAGGTCAATGCTCAGTCACTCAGTCAGTCAGGTTTATGCTCAGTCAATCAGTCAGTCAGTCAGGTTTATGCTCAGTCAGTCAGGTTTATGCTCTGTCAGTCAGTCAGTCAGGTTTATGCTCTGTCAGTTAGTAAGTATAGTTTATGCTCAGTCTGTCAGTCACGTCAATGCTCAGAGTCAGTCAGTCAGTCAGGTTTATGGTCATTCAGTTAGTCAGTCAGTCAAGTTTATACTCAGAGTCAGTCAGTCATTACCGGTATGGTTTATGCTCAGAGTCACTCAGTCAGTATGGTTTATGCTCAGAGTCAGTCAGTTAGTCAGGTTTATGCTCAGAGTAAGTCAGTGAGTGTGTATGGTTTATGCTCAGAGTCAGTCAGTCAGTTAGGTTTATGCTCAGTCAGTCACTCAGTTAGGTTTATGCTTAGAGTCAGTCAGTCAGTATGGTTTATGCTCAAAGTCCGTCAGTCAGTCAGTCACACACACACACACACACACACACACACACACACACACACATAAAAACGTGTACCCCCAAAATCAGACAAATAAAAAAAAAAAAAAAAATAGAGTTTAAATGTTGCCTCTATCTGGGTGTTAGAACTGCAATGACTTCTCTAAACTGGTAAATTAGTTAGCATAAAAAAATAAATAAAAATAACTATAAAGACATTCCAGTTGCCCAGATCACCTTCCACCTCTCATGCTTTGAATCTCACTCGCTCCTTAATGATACCTAATTTCCCTGATAAATTAAAGGTAAGGTCTTCCACTCCTTCGTAGTGTTCTTGTTCGGGTCTCCTTACATGGCACCGACAACTTTCTCCCTCCTTCTCCTTCCCTCTTCCTCCCTCTTTCCTTCTTTCCCTCCTCCTCTCACTCTTTTCCTTGCCATCTTCTTCTTACCTCCCTCTTTCACTTCCTTCCCTCCCTCTCTTTCTCTCCTTCCTCCCCTCTCTTCTCCCTTATTCTTTCACCTTAATTTCTTCCCTCCTTTGCACCGTCTCTTCTCTCTGCCCCCTCCTTCTCTCTCTCTCTCTCTCTCTCTCTCTCTCTCTCTCTCTCTCTCTCTCCTTCCCTCCATACTGATGTGGCATACCAAATCCTCCTACATTCCCTCCATCCTTCCTTCATCCTTCCACCCTCCCATCTTCTCTCCACGATTCCTCCATTTCTCTCCACATTCCCTCCACCCTTCCACCCTCCCTTCGTCTTCCACAACACACTCCACCCATCTTATCTTCCCTCAATGACGATCCTTCTCTTCTTCCACTTTTCCTCCATCCACCCATGTTTCTTCCCTTCCTCTCCCACCCTCCTTTCCTCCACCCATGCTCCCTTCCTTCACCAATGATCCTTCTCTTCAGTCACGTTCCTGCCCTTCTTCGTTATTCCTTCCTTTCACCCAAATGGCTTTCCTTCATTTTCTTCCTTCATCTGTGCTTCTTCCTTTAGATGCATATTTCCTGGTTTTCTATACTTGTCTTTAACTGATAGAGTAGTTTTGTTCTCCTTTTGTGCTCCTTCTTTCCTTCCCTCCCTCATATGACACTATTCTCTCTCCCTCATGCCCCTCCTTTCCTCCTCCTCCCATTCCCTTCTTCCAATTCTTATACATCTGCCGTATCACCTTCCGTCTGTCCTCTGCCTACTGCCCTCGCTTCCTCCTTTTACACTCTCTCCCTCCTTTCCTTTTTCCCCCTATTCCCTCCTTCCTCCTTCCCCCCTTCACACTATCGCCCTCCTTTCCCCTTTCCCTCCCATTCCCTCCTACCTCCAAGCTCCTTTCTCCTCCCTCCACGATCTCTCCCTCCATCCCTCTTCCCCTCCCTTCCTCCTTCTCCTTACCCTTTTCCTCTTTCCTATTTCCCTCTTTCCTCATGCCGCTCCCCACCTTCCCACCCCTTTCTTTCCTCCCTCGACTCCTCCTCCCCCTCTCTCCTTCATCTTTCTCTCCTCCCTTTCCCTCACACTCCTCCCCTTCCTTCCTGCCTCCACGGCCCCTTCCCTTCTCTCCATCTTCCCTTTCTCCTCATCTTCCCTCACACCTCTCCCTCTTCCTTCCCTCCTCCACGTCCCCTTCTCCTCTCACATCCTTCCCCCCTCCACGCCCTCTTCCCCTCTCACATCCTTCCCCCCTCCACGCCCCCTCAACCTCTCTCTACCTTCCCCCTCCCTCCTTCCCTCCTCCCCACCATTTCTTGTCGACTCACAACACAATGCTCCACATAATTATCACTCTCGCGAAGGATGCATGGGGACTGCTGCCGTGATCATCCTTCTTTCTTTTTTTTCATTTCTCCTTGATTCGTGATCAGTCTGGGCTTCTCTCTCTCTCTTGCTCTCTCTCTCTCTCTCTCTCTCTCTCTCTCTCTCTCTCTCTCTCTCTCTCACTGGCTCACACGGTCCCTATTCACGGGTCTTATGCACTCATTCACTGGGATGCATTTTTTTATTTGGGTATTTGTTCATTCACTGATATATCTTCATCATCATCGTCATTATCATCACCGTTATCGTCATCATCATCATTATCACCACCACCATCATCATCATCATCACCATCACCATCGTCATCATCATCGTCACCATCGTCCTTGCCCTCGACATCATCATCATCATCATCATCATCACCATACCTCTTTTCCCACTAGCACTCACACTGTTCCTATTCATTAACTCACTGGCCTGCATTTTACACTGGCTCATATTCACTCACTATCACCCATTTCTATTAATTCACTTATTCATTGCCATACATTTTTATTCATTTTTTCATACGCGTTATTAACTCTTCCTTCATTCATTGCCCACTCTTAGGAAGAAATGAGTTTTTTTTCTGTTATTCGTGTTTCTTTTTCTTGTTTTTCTTCTTTTCTTTGTCTTATTAAGTTCTTCACTGGCAGACACTGTTATTCATTTATTCAATGGAAGACTTGTGTGTTTATTCATGCATTAATTCACTTGCCACTTATTTTATGCACACATTCACTGGTTATATTTACTCCCTCACTGGTATTACATTTACAATTATTAAGTTATTCACTGGTATACATTTATATTTAATTCATTCAGTCACTGGTATACAATCAGATTTATTCATTCATTGGTATACACACATTTACATATTCATTCATTCATTGGTATTCATTAACATTCATTCATTCACTGGTGTACATTTATATTTATCCACTCATTCACTTGTATACATTAACATTTATTCATTCATTCACATTTACACATTCAGTCATTCACGGGTATTCATTTACACATTCATTCATCCACTGGTATACACTTACATTCATTCATTCATCCACTGGTATGCATTTTTAACTGTTCACTCATTCACTTAAATACATGATCCCATTAACTCATTTTTGCATTTTAACTTATTCATTGTCATACATTTATCCAATTTATTAGTTATACATTGTTATTCACTCACTGACACCCATGTATATTATTCATTGCATTCACTGCCCACTCCAAAAATGCATGGTGACTGTTACTATGGCAACCGAATTTTCTATACATTTTTTTCATTTATCGTTCTGTTAAGGCTTTTTTCTCCTATCCACTCATTCACTGGCACCCACTTTCTTATTCACTCACTCACTGGTATAATTTTGCAATCTCTCATTCACACACACACACACACACACACACACACACACACACACACACACACAATCTTTTTCTGTTCATTCACTGACCATGGGTGAGGTGGTGGAGATGTGGCCTCTTCCTTAGCGATTTATTTAATTTTTTATTCGGCTGATTAATATCCTTTGTATGTTATTTATGCAGAATTTGACGATATTGGAAGGACTGATAAAACACAGGATAGGAGAGTCAGGTGTAATAAGCAAAATAAATCGCTTGGGAAAAGGTGTTAGGGAGCTTCCTGTGCCGACGAGAATACGGGCCTATATGTGCCATGAATTATCTTAGAATTCCTTGACCTATTAATTATTTTGCTTTAAAAATGAAGGGGGAGAAAGGGAAAAGAGTGAATATGATAGAAGAGAAGGATGGGGAAAAGGAAGAGGATTTGTTGTGGCATACAGAGAGGGGGAGAGAAGAGATAGGAGAGAGGTGACATGAGAGAGAGAAGGAAGAGGAGAAATGCAGAAAGAGAATGGAGAAGCTTGGCGTGAGGGAGAGGGAAAGAGGTGGTGATGATAATGATAATGATGATGATGATGATGATGATATGGAGGAGGAGGAGGAGGAGGTAGAGGCTGTAGACAGAAAGAGGAGGATGTGGACGGAATGAAGGGGACATGCAGGTATGAAACAGACAGGGAGTGAGTGGAGAAAGGGAGAAGTACAGGGAGGAGAAAGTGGACGACAGGGAGATAGAGAGGATGAGAGGCCTTGGTGTTATGGGAGAGAGGGAGGGAAGGGGGTGGAAAGACTAGAACAGAGGATAAGGAGTGGGAAAGAGTGAGAGGGATGGAAGGACGAGAGAAGAGACTGTGATGAGGGATGATATGGAAAGAGTGAGGAGGATGGAAGGGTAAAGGAGGGAAGGACTAGGAGGGTAGGATGAAGGAATGAAGGAAAGAAAAAAAAAAAAGGAGGGAGGAAGGCAAGGGGGTAGGATGAAGGAATGATGGAGAAAAGAAGAACGAGGGGAGGGGAAAGGGAATGGTGGAGGGTGGGGGAACGGGAATGGTGGGGGGTGGGGGAAAGGGAATGGTGGAGGGTGGGGGAAGGGAAACAGAGTGGTGGATGGAGAAGTAAGGAGGAGACAAAGAAAGAGAGCGGAGAGAGGCAGGAGGGTCGGATGAAGGAATGAGGGAGAGAAGAAGAACGAGGGGGAGGGGAATGGGAAGAGCGGTAGGGGAGGGAGGGAGAAGGGTAGGGGAGGGAGGGAGAAGGGTAGGGGAGGGAGGGAGAAGGGTAGGGGAGGGAGGGAGAAGGGTAGGGGAGGGAGGAAGGGTAGGGGCGATCTCTCTGCCCAGGTGAAGGGGTATAATTAACCGTGTCCATGTACAGTCACAGCACCCGACCAATACCGCCTCCACCCTCTACCCTCCCCTCCCCCATCTCCTTTCCTCCCTCACCCCTTTCCTACTCTTTCTCTCTCTCCTCCCTTCTCTCCTCTGGTCCCCCCTCTCCCCTCTCAACTCCCATTCTCCCCTCTCCCTCACCTCCTTCACTCCTAAGAAGTCGTGAAAAGTCTTGAGATCCTACAGAAGTGTCATACATTCGCAACTGGCGGATCTTTGACTTGAATATTTAATAGTCCTTTGCGTTTCTATTACCGCGGCACAGACACGGGGCCCTAGTATGTTTAGTATTTTTTCTAGTATACTAAACCGCTACGTTATACAAATATCTTAGAATATCGTATCCATTTCCCAATTACAGGAACGTTAAATAAAATACAAAACTACAGTGTTTCTAGGATATTATGATCAAGCACAATAAGTCACATTGATTTTAGTGTTAATCTCAACCCTACCACTATTAACGCTTGTGTCACACCATACTCTTTTCATCTAAACTTGGCCCAGATTTTCGTCCTTCTGCAGCTTATTTCAAGTACCTCCTTGACACAAGAAGACAATGCTATGGTTCTACATTCTTCCCATGGCACTTCTTCGTGATTAACACCATATTCTAGTACTAATTCATTGCTACAGCTCAGCATTTAAGATGGAGGGACGGCAATTTTAGGTTACGTTAGATTAAAAAGAGGATAGTTACTAGGACGGCAGCTGTATCTAGCCTGAATTCCGCCACCATTCTCTCTGCTCCTGACACACTCACTTTTCCCCATAGACGCCAGCAAGCGGCCTAAACCCATTTCTCTATATATCTATCACGTAAGGGGCGGCCACAAACAAATCGCCTCCATGTCGACCTTTCCCCCGCCATTTCACTGCCATCCAACCACTTCACGCCCCATCCCCCTTTAATATACCACTCATAAACCCACTTCACTGCCTTATAATTATCAGTCCTTTAAATGTAATATGTCCAAGAAACCTTTCGAGGGGCAACTTGGGCATACTCTCAGTCTTTCCTAACTTCCTTCTTGCCTTGAGTTAACCTGTTCTTACTATGTGACTAAACATCTAAACACACACTCTACCACTTTTCTTATCAGTAGGATTCAATACTCTATATCCTTCACTGTGATATTTCATTAATCTATCCAACTCATCCCTTTATACATATCCTTAAGGGATCCATTTCCACAACTCTCATTCTTTACTCTTCCATCTCTAACCATACCAATTTCTCACACTCATCTGTTACTGTGTGGACCAAATCTTTCTCATGAGGTTTTCTTGCAATCTCTGAAGTCTAGTTACTTCACTGCATCAAGGCCTTCATAGTACACACCACTTATATTTCCCGTATTACTCTTCTTATATTTCCCTTTTCAAACTTCCCTTTCTATTACCGCACTACTGTGTTTAAAGTATTCAGTCATTTCAAGTCTTTCTCCATCAACCAACACATTACGCTGTACATCACCTTCATTCCCAACAGCGTCAGTACTATCTGCAATAATTAATCTATAGAGTATTTGGATCACGTGCTTGACGCGCTACGATTCAAACCCGAGAGATTACTGAAAGCCTCCTACCTTGCGAAATGCTGCCTTAGGTATTAGCTGGTCTCCTATCTTTAAATGTTATGGACGACGGGACTGTAGCCTCAGAATGTACGTTCCGAATGGGGTAATTGAGGACTGACTGCTGATACATACATACATACAAAAACACATGCAAACTGAGATATGCAAAAACTACTTCGGGCTGGAAGGATCAACTATACTATATCATACAGTACAAGTGGAGTTGCCCCCTACGTGAAGACAATAGTATCAATATAGACCTGGACATCGATCATCAAAATTACTGTATAATAACAAATGGGTAGGTCGTAGAATATAGGTACATTGCTAGATCTCAGTACCAAGTTACAACAGGCTAATTTTGTGATGCTATTTGTATGTGGCTGAGTGGTGAAGTATAAGGGTGTGGGGAATGCCGTGTGGACCTTCAGAGGAGCAGATGAGTTAAGTATATGGATGTTCAGAGGTGGAGTGTGTGAGGGTAGTGGAGTATACGGGTGCGGTGGATGGCTTGTGGGGTGTTCAGTAGTGTGGTGTGGTGCGACAGAGACATTTTGTGGTGTGGGTGAAAGTCCCGTCACTTCCACCTGCCCTCCCCCCTCCCCCAGCCCCTCCATGGCTCCTGCAGCTGCCCAAACACTCATTCGCTGCACCCCGACACTTCTCGCTTCCGCACCCCAGCCACCACCCCAACCACTCACCCCTTTTACACCCCTCTCATACACTTCACCCCTCTCACATCCTTTATCCCTGTAACTCTTTGCCACTCTTACAATCTTCACTTGCACTCCATCCATCCCTCTCACCTCTCACTCTTTACATCTCTCACGCTCATTTTCCCTCTCACTCCACTCACACCCCTCACCTTTCTAGGGTCCTTCACTTGTAGCCCATTCAGTCCCTCTCATTCCTCTTCCCACACAATCCTAAGCTTTCACCTCTTTCACGCCTCAAGCTTCTCATTCTTTACCCCTCTCATATTTCACTTATCTAACACTCATCACATCCCTTTCACACTCTTCAACCCTTTCACACCCCTCATTCCCTCAGTGCCTGGCATTCTCATCCCTATCACATCCCTCTCTCCCCCCATCACAGCCCGGTACCCCCACTCCTCTCACCCCACACCCCTCTCATCCTTCCTCAAAATCTAGTACACTCGCTACTAGAATTCCCATCTCTCGCACACCTCATCCCTCTCACAGCATGGCACCCTCACTCCCTCACAGCCCTGGCTCCTCTCTAACATGGTTTCTTCTCTCCTCTCACATTCCACATAACATGGTACCGTCTTCACGACCAAAAACCTTCACTTTTCTTCAAGCCTGCTGGTTCACCCTGCTCTGGACCCATTCTCCCACTCTGGCAACCTCAGTCCAGTTTCAAAGATGCATCCTCATCTCTCTCGCAGACCAACACCCCCAAACTAGCAATCTCGCCCCTCTGACGGCATTGCACCCCTTCCCTACACTCACCCCTTTCACAACCTGGCGCTATCACCCCTCTGACATCCCTCACCCCTCTCACTATAAGGAACCTTCACCTCTAACAGATTTACACCCTCACCCTTTCCTCACCCCTCCCAAAACCCAGCAAACCTCACCCCTGTAACCCCCACCCTATAACCACAACCAGTTAACCCCACACCAAGAACCCTGTGAACTCTAAGTGGTGACCTAAATTCTAAGTGAGTCTCTAGAGCTACTCTCAAAGGGTTCTGTTCTTCCCATACTCTCTCTCTCTCTCTCTCTCTCTCTAACTACACACAGGCCGCGTTCCTTACAGCTTTGTATTCCGTTGGGACGATTGAGAACAACACATACATTCCCACCCTGATCCCTGGCCTCCTACTCCCTCCCTCCCTCCCTCCCTCCCTCCCTCCCTCCCTCCCTCTCTCTCTCTCTCCATCCTCCACCACCCCACGCCTTCTCTCTCAATATTCAACTACCCACATTTTACGCACCTTGTTTTGTGAGGGGAAGAACAAGGGGTGCTGGCGTGCTGGGCGGGTGGTGGTGGGTGGTGTCGTGGGCGAGGGAGATACAGGGAGCGGCGCCCCCCAGGAGACAAGAATAACTGCGATCATAACTTCCCAGGACGGTAAAGCGAAAAAGAAACTTAGGCTTGACTGCAAAATCCGAGGAAGAAATGGAGTGAATCTGTAGGGCAGGAAGATGGGGGGAGAGAGAGAGAGAGAGAGAGGGGGGGATTGAGAAAGAGAGGGAAACAATAGGGGAGACAGAGGCAAAGAAAGAGAGAGAGGAAGAACGAGACAGAAGAAGAGAGGGAAAGAGAGACGGGGAAACTGAGACACAAAAAGAGAGGAGAGGAAACTGAGAGAGAAAGAAGAGGAAAGAGACACGAGGAGACAAAAAAATAATACGTGAGAGAGAGGGAAAAACTGACACAGACAAAGAGAGAGGGAGAGAGACACGATGAGACTGAGAAAAGGCGAGAGGGGGTGACTGAGAGGGAAAAAGAGAGGGGAAAGGGGAGACAGGGAGACTGCCAGAAAGAGAGGAGGAAAGAGGAAGGTAAAGAGAGACAGGAAGACAGACAGAACACGAAAGAGGGGGAGAATGGGACAGAAAATGAGAGAGGGGGAGAATGAGACACAAAACGAGAGAGGGAGAGAATGAGACAGAAAAAGAGGGGGGAGGGGAAGACTGAGACAAAAAGAGATAGGGGAAGACTGAAAAAGAGAGAGGGAAAGAGAGACGGGAGGACCGAGACAGAAAAAGGGATAGGAGAGACAGAAAAAGAAGGGGGAGACTGAGAAAGAGAGAGAGAGAAAAAAAGAGAAGGAAGGAGGGAGGGGAAACTTAGACAGAAAAAAAGAGAGGGGAAACTGACACAGAAAAAGGGAGGGAGAGAGACACGAGGAGACTGAGATAAAATAAAGAGGGGAAAAAAGAGAGGGCAGACAGACTACGAGAGGTGGGGGAGGGAAAGGGAAAAGAGGGTTACACTTACACAAATTCCCAGTGAGATGTTTCGACCTCAGGAAAAGTAATCTTATTCTAATCTCAGAAATATAAGACAAGGATAGCGCGCACACACACACACACACACACACACACACACACACACAGTCTCTCCTCAACTGAACAAAAAACACCATGGCACTAAGGGGAAGAAAAGGGCAACGTATAAATGCCTATCGACCACACGAGAGTCAATAAGGTATTTTCCAAGTCACAATCTTCCCCTAGAATAAGACGCACAACCATCGAATTCACAGCCAGGTCCCCAAACTGACGTCATGAGTGAAGAGCGACACAGTGGAAACAAACGGTGTCCAAGAGTCTGATCGGCATGGAATTATCTGAAGGGAATGATTTGGTGAGGTGGGTAAGTATTCAGATGGAGAAGCAAACTTTTTCCAAGAGTCTGATCGGCATGGAATTAACTGAAGGGAGTAATTTGATGAGGTGAGTAATTATCGCATTGCCGGCCAGTTAACACGGTACATAAGATCCTGGGACCACGTCGTCTGCATACATATTTCCCGCTGATGGAGGCTCTTTCCCGTGGCATTCTTACCCAATATGCATTATAATACGGTAATTGCGATATACGATGCATGATCTTTTATGCACGATGATAATAGATATGCATTGGATATTGCAACCTAAATTCAGGATATACGAGACTGATGGACATGCCGTAAACTGCCTACCTACTTATTAGCAAGATTGCCTCCCGATCCACTGCCTGCCTGTCCGTCCTCCCTTCCTATCCTCCCCCCCATCCCCCTCATCCTCTCTTCCCCCCACCCCTCCCTCTCCACACCCTTAGTCCCTCCCTCCTTCCCTTCACTCTCTTCCATCACTCTAGCTATTCTCCATCCCCCTCCCCTCCCCTTCCACACCCTCACCCCCCTACCTCCATCCCCCATTATCCCTAACCTTCCCCTCCACACCTTTACTTCCTCTATCCTTCCCCCCTCCAACTCCTCCCTCCTTCCCTTCACTCTTTTTATTCACTCTTCTCTCTTTCGTTCAACCTTTCTTCTACCCCTTTCTACTCCCATTACCTTCTCCCTTCACCCCCCCAAGTCTTCTCTCCTTTTCATTTTCCCAACACCAACTCCCTCTTCCTCCCTCCCTCTCTCCCTCTCTCTTCCCATGCCTCACCTCCCTCCTTATTTCCACCTTCTCCCTCAGCCCCTCCCTAACCAATACATCACCTCTGACATGAGACTCACCCAACACCTCCCCCTGCCTCACCCACATCTCAGCTCAATCCTTTCCAGTCCACAACACCCCACACAACATCTAGCCACATCTCAGTCCAACCACTCCAGTCCACAACACAACCCCACACAACAACTAGCCACATCCCAGCTCAACCCCTCCAGTTCACAACACAACCCCACACAACAGCTAACCACATTCCTAACCTCATTCACACTCTTCTCACTTCTCCAACGACAAAACTTTAAACTTCTCCCTACCACCACGTACCTAACCTAATCTAACTTCACTCCCTTAACTGCATCGCTTCACCATCCACTTAAATAACAGCTACATTACCACCAACGACCTAACTAGCCTACCGTACCCTACCTAACCCAATCAAACTCTAAACTATCCTATCCTAATTTAACCTAATGTAACCTACCTTTATTCTAACACCTTGCCCTTATCATCTTAACTTCTTAATTTCCACCTCACAGTACCATTACATCCATGATTAAAACCTACCTTAACCTACCCTAAGCTATCCTAACCTACCCTAAGCTATCCTAACCTAACCTAACCTAACCTAGCCTAAATTCATTCTCACACCTATCTCAACTTACCAACAACTTAAATTTACAACTTACATTAGTACCATCCCACATGATCACCATCAACCAGTCTGACTACTACTATAATCACCACCTCATCACACCACCACTATCCTCCGGCTTTGCATTCCGTTCATCCAGTCTCCACCAGTTCATTAGAGTCATACCTACATCACATAACAAGCAGAAATTACTTATCAGTTTTCACAATTTCAACCCACCCTCCCCGCAATGACTTGATCCAACCATTACCTGATATTGCATCTGTACTACATACCACGAAAATCACCTCCTCTCACCACCTACGTCCATCTCCACTACACTGTCTCACCACCACCATCTCACCTCTTTATACCTTCACCTCCCATCACCACATCACCTTACAGCAACATAAACTCACCACCTAATTCCTTCATCACTACATAAGCCTATCACCACAGACCCCTCACCCCTCATCCCACCACCAATACCACCCACTTCTATCACCACCAGTATCACCACCAGCATCTCACCCTTCCACACAGTCACCACAGTCACCACCAATACGACCTAATATCACCCTATTTTACCACCAAAACTTCGTCCTTCCATACCCTCATCATACCTATTACCATTATACATAATTCCTCCGCAAACACCACCATCAAAAATGTCTCCATCATTCCCTCTCCACCATCACTACCTCAATCTCCATCAATCCTACCACCATCTCCCTAAAACGTAACAGCATAAAGTTATACCCACCCCCACTACCACTACCATCTCACTCTGTCAACCCCACCCCCCCACCACCACCACTACCACCTCACTCTCCACCAAACCCACCACCACCACCACCACCACCACTATCCTATCCTCCACCACCAACTCCTGACTCTCCTATTTCAGCACCATATTTCTCCATTAACTGCAACACCATCAATTCCACAGTCATCTCACTTAC
The DNA here is from genome assembly GCA_018397915.1 of Birgus latro. NCBI lineage: Eukaryota > Metazoa > Arthropoda > Malacostraca > Decapoda > Coenobitidae > Birgus > Birgus latro. The sequence goes on along the minus strand of JAGKTI010011569.1, from coordinate 3,890 downwards.
TCCCCCATCAACCCCACTACCGTTTCTCCACTCTACCGTACATCCATCTCACACCCCCAACACCTCACCCCTCCACAGACTCACCCTGCTTACCACCAATACAACATAATTTCACCCCATTATATCCATCCTCACCACCACTTCCCCCATCACCTCCACCGCAATCCTCCACCTACCCCACCATCATCAACTCAGCCACCACCCCCCCTAACCTCCACTTCACCCTCCCTCCACATCACCTCATCACTAACGCAAATTCTCCACTCAGTCCTACCACCAATACCACATAATTCCACGCCACTACCACCACTCCAATCACCTCACTCCCTCAACAACTCCACCATCATAAATATCACCAGAAGTACTTCACTCCACCATTACTAACCTTACCACTACCACCACCACCTCATTCATCCACCAGCTCCACCAATATCTCCCTCACTCCTAGCACCAGCTTCATCACTTTCAACCTCACCACTACCTCCGGAGCCAACCTGTACTTTGCCGAACCTCATCACTTTCCCATCACCAATACGACCGGTGCCCCAACCCAACAGGGCCCCTTCCACGAACCAGCTTACTTCGAATCCTTCATGACGGTAGTTCATATAATATACCTCTTCTTCCACCTTTTTTTTTCTGAGTAAGTCAAGAAAACACAAAAATAAGTAACCGTGGAATTTGATAACCCCAAACCACATCCTCCACCAAAATCCCCTCCCCACATCTTTCCAATGGCCTCCCCTCCCCTCCTCTATATCTCCCCAGTGCCCCCCTCCCCGCCCTTCCCCTTCCCCTCCCCTTCCCTCCCTTTCCCCTTCTCCTCCCAGACCGCCTCGGGGGCATCTTCGACAACGCCATTTACTGTCAATTACTTTCTCAGCAAATATCCCTTAATATAGAACCGATCATAATATCTTTCTTATGCTTTATGTTAAATTTCGCACACGTTGCACTGCCCTCTACTTGGGAACAGAGCAGACGTGTAATTAGCTTAACCTTGAACTTCCTCTCGATATTTACAGTGTTTCTCCTTATACTTGAGTGATTGCAATAAACAACTCCGCCGCGAACACTATTTTTCGACAATAAATCAGTACCACGCTGACTGCATCCTGACACCGACCCCAGATATTAAGAGAATTTCCAGTGAGGGGCATAATTTTGGATTCAGGTAAATTTTTGCGGCCCGGGCAGACAGCAGGTGTGGATACGCTGCGTTGCTCCTCGTCTGGTCTTCAAACTTCTATATCCCACAAAAACTAAATTATCTTACAAATTCTATGCCACACCAACTACATAATCTGTCTTACAAATTCTATGCCACACTAACTTCATAATTTGATGTTGCAAAATTCTATACCTCGCTGGCTATATCTTCTAATATCTATACCACAAAAAATATATGGCCTTCCAAATTCTCTGCCACACTAACTACATAAACTAATTTCTGTGCCACAAAAACAGCTTGATCTTCCAACTTATACACGCTGCTCTTCAAACTGCTGTATCACAAACTCTATGTAGTCTTCCAGCTTCTATGCCACACTAACCACATTATCTAATTTCTATACCACAATTATTATCTTCCCAGTTCTATGCCATATTAACCACACAATCTAATATCTATAGCTCAAAACCTATCTTTCCTCTAAAATTCTATATTAGACCTATTACATAATCATATCTCTGTACCACAAAAACAATGGGATCTTCCAGCTTCTGTGGTACAATAACTAAATAATCTACAGTTCCGCATAAATTTCAAACCTTTGCAAAAACTACAGTAATTACAGTAAATATAGAAACTACAAACACTGCAGCACATAAAAACCAATATACATTCTCTCTCTCTTTCTCTCTCTCTCTCTCTCTCTCTCTCTCGCTCTCTCTCCCTACTTCCTTACCTCCAAAACCGTATCCGCATCATATCAATTACACTTTATATCTTCTACTCTCCCATTAATCCAGCTAAATACCTCTAATTCCTCTAATCAATATCATAATTACAGAGCAAAATATAGATTTCAATATATTTCATCGGTCGCTGTCAAATTTCCAAAATAGCCTCCACAGAAATTTGAGTACACGGTCTGAAATACAAATACACCCGAGACACTTCCAATCGATTCTGTACCCATATATAAACCACACAAAATCTTCGAAAAACTCCACAAGTATACCTATAGAATTTCAAGCACGATATTAATGTCCATAATTTGGCACTTCAGCTGTCAAAACGAAATACCATCTCCCTTTCCATCACACACAGACATCCACTAAATCTATACATATACATAATTTTACGCTTCTTGGACCATTTAACGACTAGCCATTATTATTTTTGGGGGGTTATGCGTAATTTTGGGGGGGGTTTCCATCATAAACACCCAAAAAATTTCATCAAAATATCCACAGAACTTACTTAAAAACTGTATGTACGGACACTTCTAATCAATATAGTGCATATCTTGATCATCTCATAATCATCTTCAGCTGCCACCAAAAGTCCTATGTCGTCTCTCCTGCTTTTCTCTCCAAGCTTAAGCCACAGAAACCTACACTTCTTAATTAATTTGGCCACAGATCAGTGTCATCAGTGCCTCTGTTGGGGATCTACCAACACAAAATTTCATGCACCACAGAAAAACAAGCTAGAGAGGCGAAATGATTTTTGATGATGACTGTCCAGTATTTATAAGATGCCTTAATTTCTATACACAAGAAATCTAACCTATCTACCAAAAATTTCCAGCAAAACAAGTCTTATTCATTCATTTGTTTATGCATTCATTATTTATTTTAAACTAACCCTTGAATAAAATAAATACCACCAACATCTCCATCCCCCCCCAAAAAAAAGGAAAAATCTACAAACATTAACCCACCTAAACTATCATCTATAAGCTCAATCTAATTTTTCCAAAGACACAAAAATGATAAACACAAATGAAGCATTGTCTTTAAAATCAAAGCTGTAGACATTTACAAATCGATCTTAAATACAAGCTTTAAAATAATGACCTTTTATGCTTTCACCTGAATGTGATAGAAGGCGTTAGCAGAAATGATTGAGGTGGTTAGGCCATGTGGAGAGGATGGAGAGTGAGAGACTAACGAGAAGAGTGTATGTGAGTGAAGCGGAGAGGGAGGGTGAGGGGGAGACCGAAGATGAGATGGTGGGATGGAGTGGACAGGTGTATGAGAGAGAAGAGTGTGAGTTGGGAGGAGGGCGACATGGAGGCGATTTGTTTAAGGCCATCCCCTATGAGATTAAGTCGTCTGGCTATAGATAGATGGATAGATACACCTGCAAGTAATTTCTTATTTTCCACAACTTAAAAGTAATACCCAAACAATTTCCAGCACATCGCATCTTATTTTGTTCTTAAATATACTATGTTATCCACTCCCCCTCAAATACAATAAATTTCCACCTCTATACTCATGAAGAAACATCTAATCAGTATCCCATGCCACCATTAACTATATATATAACTAAATAAAGTAGCTAAATAAAAACTTAAAAAATCATTATATCCACGCAGTTTTAATCACACCGCATCTTTTTACTTGCGTTTTTACAGGTAGCTTCTTTATCACTCCCCATGGAATAAATTGAAATACCACCTGTCCCTCCATCACTACTAGAGAAACATCTGATCATCATAGAATTCTAGCCAGACTTTAAATTTTCTTTCCACTATTCCTTTATCTATTATTCATGTCCAAATTTTTAGAAACTCCAAAATATTACGTAAATTTAATCGAGCCTAATATGGTTATGATTTAGATTTATTTATTTATGTATTCTTAACTTCTCTAGAACAAACAGAAATATCGCCTTCCCCGCCATTTGCTTCACAGAATATTATACTTGATAGAACATT
>JAGKTI010011568.1:0-26138 GCA_018397915.1 Birgus latro | reverse complement strand
AAAGATTTACTTAGCGCAGAGCGGCCGAGCAGACGACACGAGAGGGTAATGGAGGGAAGGTAGGGAGGGGAGTCTAGAATGGGGGAAAATGGCTAAATTGTCAACAATGGATGGGAGTACTGATGATATTAGCAGCTCTGACTATTGTTGGACATTGGCAGTGCTGATAGATGATACAAGTCACCACCTGAAGGCCCGGGGAAACTAAAAATAACACAGAGTCACTCAAGTGACGCCCCGCGGTATGATCCATTGCACCCGACCATCACGAAAGTGACGACACGCGTATAAGGGGTTAAGGTGGTTTGGGGATGTGGAGAGGATTGTTCGTTCGTTCGTTCGTTTTTGAAGGCTCCAACATGCTTGCATGTGTCGGCCTTGGTCACCTAATGGTGGCTCTCCACGCTGCTCGATCTCTGGCAGCCTCCCTGTTCAGTCCCTTAACCCTTAAGTCACATTTAATGACCTCATCCCATGTCTTTCTCGGTCTACCCCTCCCAACCCCTCCCCCAATATTAACACTTCTCACCCTCTGTACCCAATTATCCTCCCCCATCCTCTCCACATGTCCAAACCACCCCAGCCTACCTCTCCTCATCACAACACCAATACACTCCAGTCCGATCCTACCTCTCAACTCTTCTATCGTAAGCCCAGCCCCCCCAGGCCTTGCACGCAGGGACGCACTGCACATCCACCTAATCATTGTCATTTCTGTACGTTTAAACCTGCGAATATCCTCTTCCTTTACTGCCCAGGTCTCACTACCATACAGCATCACACTCCTAACACATGCTGCATACAAAGACCCCTTAGCACGTAAGGAGAGTCCTCTCAATGTCAGGAGAGGCAACAGCTCCCTGAACTTCTTCCAACCACTTCTCACCCTAGCAACCGAGCTAACTCCAGCCCCACCTCCGGCACATAACATGTCTCCCAAATAACAAAACTCCTCCACACACTCAAGAGACTCACCTGCAAGTTCAACCCTCTCACGCCTAACAATCTCCACCTGCTCTCCCCGACACACCGCACACATGAAATCAGCATTATCTCGCAGTCTACCTCTAATACCACTACATCTCTTGTGCACCCACTTATCACAGACACTGCACAAGATGGAATTACTTCCCACACCTTTGTGGCAAACTGCACATGGCCACTCTCCCTCTCCTCTGATTGTACCGCCACCAACCCTAGATATCATCACTTTTGTTTTATCTGCATTTACCCTTAAGCCCTTGTGCCCCATACCATCTCTCCACTTCTTAAATCTTTCCTCAGCCTCCCCTTCATTCTCAGCAATCAGCACCAAATCATCAGCATACAACATCTCCCATGGGAGTCCATCTCTGAAGTCACGTGAGAGGGCTTCAAGCACCATGATAAACAACAAGGGACTCAAAACTGACCCCTGATGCACACCAACATTCACGGGAAACTCATCACTCAAAGCTCCATTCACCCTTACCTGAGTGTGAGCACCCACGTACATGGCCATAACCACCCTAACCAGCCACTCTTCCAACCCTAGCTTTCTCATTGCCCACTTCACCACCTCTCTNTAACATGTCTCCCAAATAACAAAACTCCTCCACACACTCAAGAGACTCACCTGCAAGTTCAACCCTCTCACGCCTAACAATCTCCACCTGCTCTCCCCGACATGCCGCACACATGAAATCAGCATCATCTCGCAGTCTACCTCTAATACCACTACATCTCTTGTGCACCCACTTATCACAAACACTACACAAGATGGAATTACTTCCCACACCCTTGTGGCAAACTGCACATGGCCACTCTCCCTCTCCTCTGATTGTACCGCCACCAACCCTAGATATCATCACTTTTGTTTTATCTGCATTTACCCTTAAGCCCTTGTGCCCCATACCATCTCTCCACTTCTTAAATCTTTCCTCAGCCTCCCCTTCATTCTCAGCAATCAGCACCAAATCATCAGCATACAACATCTCCCATGGGAGTCCATCTCTGAAGTCACGTGAGAGGGCTTCAAGCACCATGATAAACAACAAGGGACTCAAAACTGACCCCTGATGCACACCAACATTCACGGGAAACTCATCACTCAAAGCTCCATTCACCCTTACCTGAGTGTGAGCACCCACGTACATGGCCATAACCACCCTAACCAGCCACTCTTCCAACCCTAGCTTTCTCATTGCCCACTTCACCACCTCTCTAGGGACTCTGTCAAAGGCCTTTTCCAAATCAACAAAAACAAAATACAATTCCCTTTTCTTGCCAATATATTTTTCCTGAAGCTGTCGAACAATGAATATGGCATCAGTGGTCCCCCTGCCTGGCATAAACCCAAACTGCATCTCATTGATATTCACTCTTTCTCTAATCATACCTTCTAGAACTCTCTCCATTACTTTCATTATCTGATCTAAGAGCTTTATACCTCTGTAATTTCCCCTTTCCAGGGCATCACCCTTCCCTTTGTACACATTTACAATTACACTCTTCAGCCAATCATCTGGGACAACACACTCATATATAATCATATTTATCAGGTCAGTGACTAACCTCACCCCAATATCTCCTGAGGCCTTCAACATTTCGGCAGTCAACTCAGACACACCTGCCGCCTTCCCCACCCGCATCCTGCCTATTGCCTCACTCACAGTAGCAGCGTCAATCAAAGGCCAAGGCCCAAACACTGGATCAGCTGGCTCCAAACCTTCCCTATCCCAATCAAACTCCTCATTCAACAACCGGCTATAATGCTCTCTCCATGCATCTTTAATATCCTCACTGTTTACCACTACCCTTCCTTCATCATTCTTCACGCACTGCTCGCCTGCAATGTCCCGATTATCTCTCTTCACCTGATTTGCCACCCTAAAAACCATATTTTTCCTTCCTTCATGATTTAGATTATCAAGTAAAAGTCTCTGTGACTCAGACTTCGATGGAGAGTGAAAGACTGACAAGGAGAGTGTATGTGAGTGAGGTGGAGGGGGCGGGAGGGAAGGGGAGGCCGAGGATGAGATGGAGGGAGGGAGTGGAGAGGTACATGAGAGAGGGGAGTGTGAGTTGGGAATGGGGTAGTGAAATGGCGGGGGACTGAGTGACATGGAGGCGATTTGTTTGTGGCCACCCCGTGCGGGATTGAGCCATCTGGCAATAGATAGATAGATGGATGGTTATAGGTAGGGTGATAAAGTCATTTTTGGGTACAGCTTACTAAGGTTGATTTTGTTCCAGACTTATTTTTGATGGTTTTCAGATTTTATTTGTGGATTTAAGTGAGTTATAAAGGATAACTGCAGTAGGCCGGTTGGCCCATGCTAGGCAGTTTAGGTTGTTTAAAGCTATTTGGAGGTTTAGGTGAGCTAGAAACTTGTTTTTGGACTCATTTGGGTGGGTTTTTGACTTGGGGGGGGGGATCCCAGGGCTCCCAAACGCATCCCTATACTGTACTTTTTATGTTTTAACGCCCCTTGTAACCGATACCCCGGTTCATTGACGGATTTTTCCAAACGTATCACATTATAACGGGGACCACCTGAGGTCCATTGTTTACATCCAATGAAAGTCAGTTTGCTGGATTTTCCAGTGAGGGCTGGTACAATGTGAGCATTAAAATGAACCAAATATGAGTAGCAGGTGTGGAGAAAATAGCTGAGAGGAATGCCCGAGAATTGCAGCAGGTATGGGGAGTAATTAAAGAGTTACAGGAATGGATCTCAGAACATGAGAGGAAGATTAAAGTGTTGAAAAGTAAGTTAGAGAGTGTCTGCTCACGTAGTGCAAAACAAGAGAAAGAAGTAACAGAGTTAAAAGTGAGTAATGAATCTGCCACAAATGAAATAAAACAGCTCAGGAGGGAATATAAGAGGCTGGAAGAGGAAAGGGACAGGATGAGAAGTAAACTTGATGAGTATGAATAAAAAAACAGAGATGCACAATGAACACATCAGGGCAGTTAAGGAAAAGCACAAGGAGTGGAAGAAAATTCAGGGGGAAGGAAAAATAAATCTAAAGTAGATTTTAGAACAACAGAGAAAGGAAAAGCTGGAGATGGAAATGGTTAAGGTACTACAAAGTAGAGAATCTCTTGTCAGGGATGTAGCAGATCAGGAAAAATGTGTGCCAATTTCAGGATTGAAAGAAAAACCTGTAAGATCACAAAGGGAACGAGGAGAACTGAGTAGGGCTAAAGAGATGGTATCATTAAATATGGGGGGGTGGCAGTGAAACTCAAGAAAACTCTGAAGAGGTGTTTAGGCTGGGAAGATACAAGAAAGGAGGGGCACAGCCACTAAAAGTTAAGTTTCTGTCACAGCTCATGGTAAACGAGATTTTTACAGTAAATATGGGGGGGTGGCAATGAAACTCAAGAAAACTCTGAAGAGGTGTTTAGGCTGGGAAGATACAAGAAAGGAGGGGCACAGCCACTAAAAGTTAAGTTTCTGTCACAGCTCATGGTAAACGAGATTGTTAATAGGACATGGAAACTAGCTGACAAGGAGGGGTTCAAGAGTGTTTGGATAAGGGGAGATGCAAATGAGGAAGAAAGAGCTAAAATAATGGAGCTAGTTAAGGAAGCTAAGGAAAAAAAAACAACAACAGAGAACAGAGGAGGAGAAGACAGAGTTTTATTAGAGTTATGGATCAGAAAATAATGGAAATGGTACCGACGGAGAGAAGTAGGGAAAAGGAGGGAATAAAAAACACCATAAAAATGTTGAAAGTGGTATATGTTAATGTAGATGACTTATCAGCATGGCTAGAAATCAATGATTTCTTGAGGGTAAATTTGCTGAGACCAAGTTAAGAGAGCATATTGATATCCATGTGGGAGATGGTAAATACAAACTATGGAGAAGAGATAGAAAAGAAAAAAATGGGAGGAGGAATGATGATAGCAGTGAAGAGCATAAATGTGGAAAATGTGGAACTGGGTGAAGGTAGGGCAGAAGTGGTAAACCTGAAACTAGAAACCAGAAGGGAAGGCAGGAGAGACATATGTCCACCCAAAGACAAAGGCATGAAATGAGGCTGAATACCAAGAGATGTTGTCAGACATGGTTAGACACCTACAGAATGTGACTGAGAAATCTATCTATCTATCTATTGCCAGATGCCTCAATCCCGCATGGGGTGGCCACAAACAAATCGCCTCCTTGTCGCTCTGTCCCTCGCCATTTCACTACCCCGCTCCCAACTCACACCCCCCTCTCTCATATACCTCTCCACTCCAACTTCCATCTCATCCTCGGCCTCCCTCTCCCTCTCCCCCCCTCCATCTCACTCACATACACTCTCCTCATCCGTCTTTCACTACCTGCCCAAACCACCTTAACGTGTTTCTCCTAACGCTTCCTATCTCGTCCCCATCCGCACCACAACACTCCTTCACTTCCTCACTTGGTTGTCTGTCTCTCCATCTGACTCCACATGCTCCTCTCAAATAACTTATTTCCACTGCTCTCACTCTTGTTTTCTGTCCTTCCAGCAGGGTCCAAGCTTCACTTCCATATGTTAGAGTTGGTATCACAATACTGTCATGTAACAACTTTTTCAATTCCATGCTCACTTCCCTGTTTCTTATCGCTGCTTTCAATGAACAAGCAACCTTCCTTCCCTGCTGCACCCTTTCAAGCACTTCACCCTCCAGACCTAGAAATGAAACAGTATAATCCTGATGGGTGACCTTAATTATGAGGTGAACTGGAAGGAGTGGGACTCAGGAGGCAGTGAAGATTCGTAAGGCCGTATAATGTTCACTATAGGTATGAATAATGTAATGACCCTGTGGGTCAAAGAAGAGACAAGATTTAGTGGTGATGACACACCAGGAACACTAAATTTACTGCTAACCAAAGAACCTGACATAACTGAATCTCTGAAATATCTGTGTCCTATAGGAAAAAGTGATCACGTAGTGATTGAGTCCCAAATAATACAAGGGAATGTGGTGCCAAGAGGTGAGCTATACAGGCCTAGAAGATACAGCTTTTGAAAGCAAACTTTACAGGACCGAGGAAATTTTTCAAAGATGCAGACTGGAGAGAATTCAGAGAATCAATAGAGACACAGAAGAAGTAGGATATCTTCCAAGGCCTTTAGAACTTGGGTGTGGAAAAATATGTGCCAAGAGTAAGGGAAGAGAGAACTGGACAGAGGATTGCTTCAACTGAAGGTGTATGACAGCAAAGAGAAAAAGGGATGCAGCCTGGACAAATGGAGAGAGAGAGGTAACGAAAGATCGGAGGAAGAATACAAAAGAACTAGAAATGAATATATAAGAATCCATAGAGAGGAAGAAACTTTGAGAGAGGTATAATTGACAAATGTGAGGAGGAACCTAAACCGTTTTATAGGTTTGTCAATGGCAAATAGAAACACAAGGAAAGAAACAACAAAACACAAGGAAAGAAACAACAAGCTGAAAGTAAAAGGAAAGGTCCTTTCTAAAAAGATGTGGCGGTGCAAGCTTAAATAATGAACAAAAGTTTCCAATTGGTTTTCACCATGGAAAGTGATTTTATAGATGGGGAGAGAGTGACTAGAAATGTAGTGTTAAAAGATGTAAAAAGTGGAAGTGCAGGAAGTGTATAAATTACTGGAAACTCAAGATGTAAGGAACAGCCCAGGGTCTGACGGGATCTCTAATTGGATATTAAAGGAATGTGGAGAACAGCTGGTGGATAAGATGCACTGTTTAACTGTGTGTTCTCTGTAAGAAGGAAATGTGCCTCGGGAATGGAAGAAGGCCAATGTGGTACCAATTTACAAAGGATGGAATAAGAAAGAGCCCCTGAATTATAGACAAGCATGGTCACAAAATTGCGTGAGAGAATCTTGAAAAACAGGTGCATAAATATCTGGAGGAGAGAGACATTTTGGCAAAAAGTTAGTTTGGATTCAGAAGTGGAAGGTCGTGCCTCTAATTTGTTGAGCTTCTACTCAAAGGCAATTGACATGCTACAGGAGAGAGAGAGTTCAGTGGATTGTGTGTACTTACATCTGGAGAAAGCCTTTGGCAAGGTACTCCATAAGCAACTGATGTGGAAATTGGGGCACATAGGAGGACTGAAGGGGAACCTCTTGGAGTGCACGAGACTTCATGAGAGACCAGCAGATGAGGAGAGTATTAACGGTCAGGATGCCAAGGTGGAGGGAAGTAACAAGTGGAGTCCCGCAGGGCTCAGTGCTGGCATCTGTAGTGTTCCTGATTTACATAAATGATGTGGTAGATGGAGTGAACAGTTATGCATGTCTGTTTGCAAATGATGCAAAGTTCATGAGGAGAATAGAAGTTGAAGAGGGTTGATGCAGGAAGATCTGGACAGGATTTATTATTGGAGCTGGGTATGGGAAATGAAATTCGGTGCAAAATAATACAAACAATTGGAAATGGGTAAATGTACAAAGAAGCCATCACTGATTTACTCAGTGGGAAAGGAACCAATCACAAAAGTGAGAGAAGAGTAGGACCTGGGAGTGTTGATCCAGGATAATTTGCCACCCGAAAAATGCATTAACCCTCTGTTGGTGTGGCGGGACTTTAAAACACTGTTAATGCTTTGCGGTGTTATACAAGCCAGGCATTTATTTTAATTCTTATTAGTTTTTTAATTATTTTACATGTGTTTCTGTATAATGTACTTATTAGACATTTTAATGCATTTCTGTGACAAAGAAACACACTTAATACTGTATTACAAAAAATATTTTTCATGTATTTATTCCAAAAATAACATTTTTTCACACAGTTACTTCACAGACAGCATATCTGTATGTAATTTTTTCAGGAATTAACTTATTTTCATTAAGGTAATTAAAACAGGATCATGTTCTTGTCTTTTATTTCACAGAGTAACATAATCAGTTTAATAACCATAAACAAAATTTATTCATTCATAAAATAAATTTGAAATGAAACTTACATACTGTAGGAATGGAATTTAATTCAAAACTAAACATCTTCATGTATTTATTTCACACAAAACTATATTATAGTTTACTTATTTTACAAAGAAACATGATAATATTTGCCTCTCGTAGTCCATTGTCTGTCTGTCTATCTATCTGTAGCCCGACACCCTAATCCCGCAAAGGGTGGTCGCAGACAAAACGCCTCCAAGTCGCTCTGTCACCCACCATTTGCCTACCCTCCCCCCAGCTCACTCCCCCCTCCCTCATATACCTCTCAGTTCCATCCCTCCTCCACACCCTCGGTCTTCCCCTCCCTCTCCCTCCCTCCACCCCACCTGCATACACCTTCTTAGTCAGTCTTTTATTCTCCATTCTCTCCACATGTCCAAACCACCTCAGTGTATTTCTCCTAATCTTCTCGACCACATCCACTCCACAACGTTCCTTCACGTCTTCATTCGTCAACCTGTCCCTCCATGTCACTCCACATGCTCTTCTCAGGTAACTCATTTCCACCGCTCTCACTCTCAACTTGTTACCATCTAGCAAGGTCTACACCTCGCTTCCATACGTCAGGGTAGGGATCACAATGCTGTCATGCAGTGACTTCTTGACTTCCATACTCACCTCCCTATTTCTCATCACTGCTTTCAGTGAACCAACAACCTTCCTTCCTTGCTGTACCCTTTCAAGTGTTTCATCCCCAAAACTTTCATCCTTACTCATCACACTACCCAAGTACTTGAATGCACTCACATTCTCCATATACAGTATACATACATAAAAATGACACCATGTTTCTTCTTGAAGTATCGCCATATTGAAGTTGCCCATTGTATAGCTGATGTTTTTTATGGACTGGAAGCTAAATCAAGTGCTAAAACCAGCAAATTATTTCCAAACAGTTGCTATAAGAAGTTGTTGGGAAAAAAGGAGTTAGAGATGTGTTATGCAGTTTATAACAATGTGAGAGTTTCAGCTTGAACTTTGATTCTTTTGTAGTTACTCAGAAGAAAGAAGTGACTACTTGTGGCTGAATGTTTCCTGCCTAAGAGTGATGATTGTGTGGCTGATTATTATGCTGAAATTTATTGTATGCTCACTGGATCCTTTCTGTAGAATTTGTGTTGAGGAATATGCTTACCAGTACTTATCTAATATACTTATTTATCTGGCAAATTTACAGGTTGAGACAAGTGTGGTGGTGATGGAGGCACGACTGCAGTCTGAGCTACTGTATGCCCTCAGAGCCATCATGCTGCACCAGTGTTGAGACCAAGGCCAGGGCCATTGGAAGCCTCGTGCGTGTGATATATACTTTAGTCTGGACACCTCCGCTAAGGGACTGCTGTAGCTCGTCATCAGTTATGTTTAGTATCATTGCCATTATATCATTCAACTCTAATATTAGTTTCATGGCTGCTTTGTTAGAATCTCTCTCTCTCTCTTTCTTTTTTTTTTTTTTTTGCTGTTTTGTTACCTGAGAGTTGTTATGTATTTCATTAAGACCAGTTATATTCATGCTTTTATAATTTATTACTCTGTGTTTTCAAGGATTGACTTACAGTATTTCTTTTCTATTTACATTTATAGCTTCACATGTTCATTAGCAGAATGCCAAAGCAGGCTGACATGCACAGGGCCTGTGAAAGGTCAAAGTGAGGAGATTTCTTGTCAGTACTTGGGTGTTATGGGCAGGTTGAGTCTTTCTGTGTTATATTGCTGGACTCCCTGATTCTTTTTATCCAGACATTGTTAACCAGTTAGAGAAAAACTGATGCCACCTGAGTCTGCCTGAAGTTCTGAAAGAAGCATTAAATGTCTGAGCAAAAACTTACACAGTAGTTTTGTATTTCAGGGGGTTTTGAGGAAGGAAAGTCATTGTTTTGAATGCGTGAACAGTGTTCACTTTGTATGGCATTAAAATGAACTTACAAAGTTGCTGATCTCATCACAAAGATTATGTTAAGTGTTATTACTATAAAATATTTGTAGGTTAGATTTCAGTGGGGGTCAGAGCTTGTCCAGACCAACTAGTCATATGTTTATCTAATTTTGTTTTTTGTCAGAGTACTCAAAGAGGGCCCTGTATGGTTATAAAACCTGGTCTGTTGTTTAGCACACATGGTAAAGCCTTAAATTATTGTATGAGGAAGAGAGAGCCAGACATGAGGAGATATATGTAACTTTTTTTGTTAACCACTTATATTGCAAGAAACTTTTATACTACCTGAGCTAAGAACTGGCAAATATTATATTCTTAATGCAGAGGTATATTTTAATGTTGTTATATTGTCAGTATTAATGGTGGCATCATGTATCTGGAGTCTTTCAACATTAACATTCTGTGATCTGCGTTTCAGTACATTCAAAACCACACAGCCATTTACTGTGTTCTAGATTTAACACAAAATATGCACCTAAGAAAGTGCATCCCACATATGATAAAACTATACAACATGTGTACCTCTTACCATTACTAGGGTACTCTCAAATCTCACTACAAGTGTCTCTCTGTTATCAAAAGTCTGTCGAGTTTGCGTGAAGTATGTACTGTACTGTACTTGATACTGCTGTAATATGTAATATTAATAAGTACTGTAGCTGTGGGTGTTACTAGGAACAGTCAAAAATTACCTTTGATTTTTTCCCTCTGAAAGATTTAAACTGGCTGATGCTGTGGCTTTTCTATTATTTTCCCTTTTTTTACATCTTGTACTGGGAGACCCAACTATATATTGTGATATATTATGATACTTTCAGTGTTTAAGACGAAACTCCTCTGAGGAAAATGCCGTCTGTAATTAAAAAAAAAAAAACGTTTATTAGTGCATGTTTGCATAATCATTCCATTAACAGTAGTGTATTATTACTGAATGAAGTAGACTGTAAGAATATATAAGATAAGGCAATATTGTAAAAGATATACCACTATAACTCAGGAATATCATATAGAAGTAAAAAAATGTACAAATTGACTTTACGGACTTGTGGGAAGGACTGACGTTGCATTTTTCATTTAAGTTTAGAGGATGAGTCATGGTTCTTTCATGAGGAATGGGATGTATTATACCCCTATGGAGTTTCCTTTCCGTCACATAGTACTGTACTGTGTGAGGAGTGGACCATATGTTTGCCATACTGAATGTTCACTATTTGCAGTCATATTTATATAGATGCTGCCTTATATACACTTATGTGAAATGGTAATCTCACAGTTATATATCTTCCATATTCATGTGAGGCAAAACAGTGTTCAGCTCTTTTTTATTTTATTTTTTATTTTTTTCCACCTTAAATACAGTGCAGTATTCGTATGTTAACACTCTCAGGATACTATGACTCACACTCAGATGAACAAAATCATCTAGCATTAGCTGGAATAGAACATGAGAGGATTAATGGTGATAGTATTAACACTCTCAGGCTACTATGACTCACTCTTAACTGAGTAAAAAGGCTTGGCATTACCCTGATTAAAAAACTAGAGCTGTCCTGAGCATGAGAGGGTTAAGTATACGCAGCTGCACTGTAAACTTTCTCTGTGCTAGATTAGAATCTGTTTTTGTCTCATGTGAGGAATAAAAACATAGGAAGGTATTATATAAGTAAAACATAAATAAGGATGAAAGCTAGCAGATCATTAGAATTATACTTCTTATTCATAATTTGGCATGAATGATATTTCTATCTGTCTATCTATATACCTAGGCTGCTTCCCCCAAGAAAAGGGAGGTACAGTATAAGTGATGGTTTATCTGGTTATTGATTATACTCTTATGACATGACTGGAATCACAGAGTAAGTATAATCACAGTGCACATAGCATAACTGAGAAAAGTTTGAGATAGTGAGTTTCCTTGTGGGTAAGGTGTTCCCTTGTGATGGTTTATAAAGAGATATCAATACACACCACAGTAATATAATAAATTACCTAATGCTCTGAGTGAGAAGTAGACTTATCACTGCACTAGACTAATGCTGTATGCATTGTAGACTCTTAAGCCAAAAATGAGACATGGTTAGATATATTTTGTACATACCTTTTTTTATATATACAGTATATATCTGTGATGCCGAGCTAAATCGACTAATATGAGTTAAGTAATAAACTGCTAAGTAATCACTATCAGAACCCAAGAACATGACCTAACAAACAAAAAATAAAATTTTCATAGCATACATATTTAGAAATAAGCAGTTTCAGATGACTGAAAGATAGTGCTGAAATTTGAAACCAAAGCAACTCACAAACAATGAGGTTACAATTTACGACTGTACAGTAAAATACCGTATAATGAACTTGTGTGTGCAGTGATAATCTTGTTAGTATTGTTGGGCAGTGAGCAAAAACTACAGTACAGTGTTTCAGTATACAGAAATTTTGCAGTTCATTATAGTGAAATGAAGATATCAGTCTTTTTGAACCATTTAAATGTGACAGACATGCCCTAATAATTTTTAGCTGACTGTCCAGGTCAAAGAATGCACAAAAATATATGAGAGAGCTTCCTTTTCTTTACATTCTTTATTCAGTCCAGAAGAGGAGGAAGTTATTAAGCCAGGGAAGTAAAAGAGGTGCACATTCTGTCTCTCTGATGCATGTCATAATACTGTATGTTAAAGGAAGGGAAGTTGTCTAATTTTTTTGTACATCATAGGTCAGTACTGTAATATGTGTGAGTGTAGCTAAGGTGGTCTCAATGTGATACTGCTACTGTAGGGTGTAATATTCTTGTGCTTAAAGTACTGTACGGGAAATACTTGTACTGTACATCTTCCTATCTGAGCATCTTTTCAAATGAGAGTACTTTCTGTGCAGTCTCATTAGAATAGTGTGTGAAGTTAATGCAAATGTGTCTAGCTGGTGGAATTTGGTTTGGCTAATTTTGCCTACTTCAGAGTACAGTATTTCATTATTCATGCATGAATCATTCTGCAGACTTGTTATTGTTCTAGCATATATCTATTTTGCCACTTAGCTTGATAGTGACATGTATTACCGCTTGTGAACAAATTGACACGGTAGGAATATTATGTCTGGTTTATGAGTGAAGGGAAAGAACCCAATGATGGCATTAATGTTTACTGAGCTTTTCCATATTTTCCTTTGGGTTGTGCACCTCCAAGTGTCTTTGGAGGCAAAAGGCAGGCAGCACTATTGTACTGTCCTTTATTGCCTGCAAGTTTTATGATCATAGTATGGTAATATACTGCTATGTTATGTGTTCAAAATATGCTGGAAAACCTTACATAAAAAGAATAAATGTGATTGAAATATACTGCCAGTGTTATTACGAATCTTAGTTGTTATAAGTGATTTTATCCTAGTGTTCATAAAACCGGCCATACTCAGTATTTCTTCATTGAATTGAGGGACAAGAAATTTTACGTGTACAAATCAATGGAACAATGAAAGTTAAAACTGTAGTTCATTATGTTGGTTTCCACTTATCTGTGGAAAGAGAAAGCTGTGTTGAAGTTGTAGCTTACACTGCTATTCAAGCACTTGTAGGATATTTACAGTTGGTAATAAAAAAAGGGAAAAAATAAAACATTAAAAGCACACAGTGATGTGGAAGTACCTCATGTATTCATGGAATTTGTAATTAACAATGATACTGCCATTAGGTACTGAAATGTGCGAAACGTATTTGGTACTGTATGAAATTTTACATATACAAAAAGTGGCCCACATATGAATGACGGCACTGATAAACTGTGTGTGTATAATTATACTTCTGGTTTAGTGTATAAATTTCAATTCTTGGTAGTTAAGATGATAACTTGTTGCTTAGGTAGATTATGATACCAAGTCTTTACTTTCTAGAAGTTATCTAATCACATTCTTCATTATGAATAACACCAATATCAGGGGATTATTTACCTCTGTGATATATATACAGTATATATATAATTTAGTATATTCTCCTTTGCATGTTAGGTGTCCCTCCATATATGAATACAGAAATCAAGTGAACCTGTAATTAAAGCCAGAATGCACATTAAGAGCAAAATGCACACAAAATAACACAAGCAAAAGTACAGGTACCTCTACTTTCACATATCCAGTTTAGAAGTGGTGGTTAAATGGATGTTATATCTTTAGACTGACAACTGTGATGCATCAAGGGCATCGGTGGTCAGGAAACTTTGTCTGGATGAAGTTTTCCATTGGTATGCAAACACAGCAGTACTGTACGACAGTTACAGGTATACTGAAATACACCAAGATAATTGTGTCTTGTATGGAAGATAAGGCAGTCTTCTGCTTTGCTAATGATATCCAAGCACTTTATTACATACTGAGTCTAAGCATGCTGCATATTACTGGTAATTATGTAAAAATAGGAGACATAGCATTCACAGCATAGTGTATGTGATAATTGAATGATGTGAAGATAACAATGAGCACCAGGTAATTTGCAGCATATTACATCATAAAGAGCCACGTACAGTACACAGGAGCATAGTTTTACTGAATGAACTATTTATGAGTAATTTTAGCTACTGTGCCTATTCAACGTAAAGGAATAACGCTACTGCACAATATGGTACTGTATTGTATATCTGTTAACCACTGTGTTCATGCAACGATCCACTATTTGCATGGTAATTCTGTGCATCAATAATCTAGGAAACACTTTGTGTGTGAAGAAATGTAGGTGGTATACGGTATTGCTTAGTACAATATTACATATACAATACATATAAGATAAATCTGCCTATATATTCAGAACATATATATTGAATATAAAAAGCAATTTTCTCAGAAGTCTATACTCATGTGATGTATTCTTGTGAGGCACTGCAGTTACAGACAGCCATATCCAAGACACTTTTAAACAATGTATGTACTTCTCACGTGAATCGTTACTCCATAACTAACGCTGTCTGGCACTAGCAAAATGTTAGTGTACAGTGTACAGTAACTTAATGGACTATCCCATTTCTTACATCACATTATTCGTTATTGAATCCTACAAATGAATGATAATCTTATTAATCTTTACAAAGTTTCTGAACCTTAATTCTCATGTTCCACTGTATTACATAATCTTAATGTCAGAGATTTCTAAAGAGCCCTTAAAACTTAATTACTGTACATTTATGTTAACCCTTTCAGTCCAGTGACCTTTTTTCTTTTACTCTTGCTACCACCAGATGAATTTCTTCAGCTTACTGGAGTTCTCTAGATGTAAAAGGGTTAATGAAGACTACATACAACCCATCTGATTTGGAAAGTCTCTCCCAAGGTAAATAAAATCGTCTAGAAGTAGCAAAAAGAAAATAATATGTCACTGGACTGCAGTAGAAAATGATATGTCACTGGACTGAAGAGGTTAGGAGGAAGCACATATGTCATGCTGTTCCCCCTACTAAATCACAGCTGGCTGGTAACCATATTGTTCAGTCATCAGTCATTGCAGCCTTTACTGTTCTCTGCTTTTTCTTTTTACCCTATGTATAAAATGTGCAACTGCAACTAATTGGGTTGTTTGTTTTGTGTCTATACCAGCAACATACTGTGGCCAGTAATGACACAGAACTGTAAGCAGAGTACTGTACTGTATTACTGGTTGTTTATTTATGGAAGTGATTGGATGATGACGATGATAATGATGATGAAATGTTTAGCCCCTTGCACAGACATTTATGTTATGACTGAACCTGTTTCAAAATAACTTTTTTTTTTTAATTTGTTCGTTTCTTTTTTTATTTTTCCACTATTATGCATACTGTAAAGATTTATTAATATACATAAAGCTTCATAAGCTAGAGGAGTGAGATGCAGATCTACTGGATGAATAAAGATGAAATATTGTGAGATAATATGGAGATATACAAGGAATGCTCACATTGTAGGGAGAGTGACAAAGAAAGTCAGTGAAAGTGAGACAGAGAGCAAAGTTAGAAAAGAAAGAGAGAGAAAGAGAAAGAGAGAGAGAGAGAGAGAGAATCGGTACAGTACGAGGAATGGAAGAAGAGAGAGGATTACCTATATTACACTGGTGAGAGTGAACAGTGGGAAGATGAAAAGGGCTGATAGTGAGAGAGGTATTCTAATTGAGGATGCAGTAGCTGGGAGGTGGTTCAGTCATGGTCCTCCTTTTTGGACTGTTCTAGGGAGGGAGCAGTTTGTCTGAGGTAGTAATGATGGTGATGACAAATGAGAGGCAGAGCTTACCACAACATCAGATACCTTTTTTGCAAACTTGAAGATTTTTTTTTTTCCCCCAATCTAATATACACTTTAAATATGAAGAATGATGGGAAATATAGTCAGTTCTGCATGATTACAGTGCTGTTTACAGTAAACCTATTAGTCATATCAAAATTCAATCTCATCCAATATAAAGAACATGGTTATCAGCATCCTATGCATAGCATCAGTTTAGCAAATTTGCATTGGAAATCTTGTGCTACAGAGTGTGATTATTTATATACTCTTTAACACTTACACAGATAATGGTGTTTTGAAGTTACACTAATATTTCCTTTTTAACTTTACAACCAGAAAGGGTATACGTCGTGGTAAAGCCTATACTGCAAAGTAAATGCAGTACTGGCAGAATAAATCTTTGATGAGAAACATGGTGCTTCATGTAGAGAGAAAGAAACAGTCACTTCATACAAATACCAGCAGTGCAGCTGTGAAACAGGTTCTGGATTACAACTGACACGTGTGATGGGTTAATACTAACTGTCAATTATTTGTTTCTTCTGGGAAGAATGCAGATTACTTAGACTTCAGTTATATTTCAAAGATGCAGTTAATACATGAGATTTCTTTTTCTAGTGTTACTAAAGCAGGACTGAAAAATCAACTTTAGTTATATTGTTCAATCATCACAGTAAAGTTTCAGCAGGCAGAGGTAAGTGGCTCATTTGTTGCATAAAACACTTTTGATATCTTTATTTTCACATAAAGAGAATGCTGTGCTGTATTGTATAGTCATGTACAGGTACAGGTATGACAGTGCTTACTGTAAACTGTTGTTTATGACACTGGGTAGATATATGTCTGATTTCAAAAGGAAAATTTTAAGAATTAATTGGAATAGGTAGGCCTATGCTGAATCACTTTTTTGATAAATGACAAAAAGCCATCACATTGTATTTCATGGGAGCATATAAAGAGAAGCAACTTAGGTTGCAGTTATATTTCAATCTGTTATTATCCATATGATCAAAAAGGTATCAGGTAGGAGGGATCAGCTGATATCCAAAATGATAATTACAGCTCCTGATGTCCCAGGAGGATTAAAATTATCATCTGAATGTCCATATGATGACAATACTAACTAGGATATATCATGAGCACTCAATATATGACATCCTCATGATAGCTGGTTTACTACACTGGGTAAAAATCATTAGCATTTTGCACTAGCCATTGTCTGTGGTGTTGGATCAATTTGTGCTAAGTATACACCGATACTTTTTTGATCGAGTGTGCACATCATTTAATTTTTGCACTGAGGGAAACAAATTGGTGGTTATTGTGCTCCTTCACTGGTAAGCTATTCTGTACATTATACTGCTTACAATATGTTGCCAAACTGTTGATAGCCTGGATCAAATGTTTATGATTTAATTTTAAAGAGATTTACTCCCTTTTAATATTAACCCTGATGCACCATTAGATCTGAGTGAATCTGACTTGTCTTGGGCACTCATCACTAGTACAAGCTAACTGTGAACTGTAACCTTAAAGTTTTATACTGTACTCACATATCTTAGTACATCTTAATAACACTAAGTTTCGTGTGCACACAACAATTTAAAGTCTGTAGGATGTGGGAGATCGCACTAACTATTTAGTTCCGACCAATTAAACTGCCAAAGGCCCTATCTGATAATGACCTAAACATCTGCTGTATTTGGAATTTGTATATTAAGTGTGTTCATTAATACAGTGTACTGTAATACATTTTGAAGATCCCTTATCTTTCATTCTCCATTTCTGCATTGCATATGTAAAAATCATGATATAAAGTATTATGACTGAAGCTAATATAATGTTTAAGTACAGTATTGTACAGTATACAATATGGTATATATTGTATTTGAAGCTATCTACAGTACAGCAAACCCTCTTGATAACAAAATTTGACTTATCTGATTTCAGCTCTAATACACTCTTACAACTATTCTAACAATCTCCTTATGTACTGAAAAAGGCCTGGTATATATGGCAGACACAAGCAACCAACTGACCAGCCAACTGACCATGTGACAGTTTGGTTTAAGTTGTGCTCTATCACACTGAGCCCACAAAAAATTAAAATATCATATGTGAACAATTAGGGCACCATATTGTCTCTATCAAACCTGGGCTTGTAAATGATTTATCAAACATTGACACTTCTCTGTGGGGCGACATAGGATTGGATGATGGATGGATGGATTTAATGTAAGTTTTAACAACCCCAATTCCCCCATTTAATTTAGTTCAATACAATATATACAGGGTTTACTGTATACTGTATGGGTACATACCAATAAAAGTGGGAGCAGGGTTTGAAAATCAAATCTTCTCCCTACATTTGCATTTGAGATTTGATTGCTTCAAGATCCATGTTTGGAAAGTCCCGTGATACAGGATATGGGAGTCTGTGCCTAGTGTTGACTTTTGCCTCAGATTCATGTTTCAGAAGAGATCAAAGAGCTTTAGTCTTGTTATTTCCTCAACTCATACATAATAGGAAACTGGTTATGATAAGGATGATGTGTGTATGATTCTGAGTACATGAAAATGATACCACCTCTTTCAGTGTGATTTAATATGTTTAAATAATTATTACTACTGCCAGACGATTTTAAATACTGAAATGCCCATCCCGATGGGAGACCTGGGGAGGGTGACGCAACACCCATCCCGCAGAAGAACAACAGGGAGGATGATGAAACACCCACCCTAGGAGGAGACCACCGGGAGGTCCATAGGGCACGTTGAGGCCCAGGGCTAGACGGGCTTACATCTCCTATCACCTTGCGCCCCTCTCGCCCTCAATCAGCACCACTCAAAGAACACAGGCCTGGCAGACTAGTCCCCAGCCGGGCCAGTTCTCGCCAGGATCGAGGTGGGGCTTGTGATACCACAGCCCCAGACAGCACCGTAGTGTTGGCCACTGCCTGCACTGGGAAGGAAAAGACAGCCACCGTTTGCTTTTTGGCTGTATCCCTCTGCAGGACTGCGGTGACGGCCATCGTCCGCACCGGGAAGGAAGGAACGGCCACTGTACGCCCTTTGCCTACAGCCACTCCTGGGGGCAGCACTGCAACGACGGCCACCATCCGCGTCGGGAAGGAGAGGACGGCCACCATACACGTCTTGGCTGCATACCCAGAGAAGGGCAGAACCACAGCGACGGGCACCGTCCGTGCCGGGAAGGAAGGATCGGCCACCGCAAGACGTTCGTCTGCCACCTCCACAGGGAGCAGGACCATGGTGACGGCCACCATCCGTACCGGGAAGGAAGGGACGGCCACTGTACGCCCTTCTCCTGTTGTCCCTGGGGTTAGAGGAACCGCGGCGATGGCCACCATCCGTGCCGGGGAGGAAACAGCCACTGTATGTCCCTCATCCTCTACCCCTGTGACTTTCCCTACGGAGGACATCCCTGGTTCAGCCCACCACTCCTGTGGCCAAGCAGGACACCCTTCTCTCCCTCCCCACAGAAGCAGCCCCCAGGAGGAGTTGAGGCTGGAGGAGATCTGGTGAGGCCCTGAGCCTGGGAGTCCACGCCCTACAGCCAGTGCTATGATGTTGCCCCTCGCTGTCGGACTCCCGGAGGAAGGGACGCTACGGGCCGCACCTGATGGCGATTCGGCCTGAGGAAGACCGCAGCCCTCAGACACCCAGGGGCACCCCCAGGACCCCGGCGTGTAACCTCCCCAGCCCCATCGGCCACAGATCCACCTTCAGGAGTGGGCGCAGACAAGTGTGCCTGCTCGCCCTATTCGGCCCTAGCCCCGAGAGCTGAACTCCCCACTGAGGCCCCACCAGGAGAGGGCTTTCCTTCACGCCGGCCAACAGCCCAGTCCAGACGACCTGGCCCCTGGCAGTAGTCCCGTGTCTCGTGCAGGAGGACACACCTGACGTGACCCCTCCCACACCTGGTCAACACCTGCGAGCAGCCCAAGCCTTCAGTCGCCCGGACCAGAGTCCTTTTGCCCTGATTCTGCCTTTAACCTGAATAGTGTATTGTGTAAATACTGTATTTGTATTTTGTTCGGTATTGTGTGAACTTAAGGTAAAATACGTTTAAGGTTGGTTTAGCTGCGTTTTTATACCCTGTTCCCCTAGTAGTATGCACTAGACCCGGTCTAAAAAAAAAAAAAACAGCTCAGTCACTTGTGATCAAAGGACAAGGAGTTGAACTTTGAATACGCAGCATAACACTGGTGGCTAGCGGTGGTTCTTGATCCGGTCAGCAGCAACGAGGAAGGAACATAAGGGAAAGTATAACGAAATGGCAGCCAAACCACACGAGCAATTGCCAAAGTTCGACCCCAAACAATATGATATTAACACATACCTATCCATGGTTAAGCCACTCCTAAACATAGGATTTGAAGCTGACAGGCAGAAGATAGCAGTTACCTTGCCTCGCCTGGGCAAAGCAGTGGCAAGCATTGCACCCAAGATCGTCCCAGAACTGACATGGGCCAACTTCACTCAAATTGTGACCCACCCAGGCAGTCACACCATCCCTGGGGAAAGTTGTAGCTCTGGCACAGCTAGACACCCTCACCTTCGACGGCAACCTGGACGACACACTCATCCAGGCTAGGTGGCTTGTCACCATCAGCATACTCGGACACCGACGCACCTACCCGGGACCAACACATGTTCAACACATTGTTGTGGATCCTCCCAGCATCATCAGAGAACACTTCACCATTTATGACCCTATGGAAGACCTCCATAAAGACTTGTCAGACGTCTCCTAGCGGCCCATCACACCCTGCAGCACATCGGCGCCGTCAGTAAGTTCCCCACCCATAGGCCAACACCACACCACAAGCCATGGGCGCCCCCAACCAATGCAAGCCCTCCAACAATCCACACCATATCCAGGGTGCACCCTACCAAGAGGCACCCTGCCTCCATGGAAAATAACAGCTTTATTTCCATCAACCCATGGGAGTTCTCTGCATGCAGCCACAGATGTCCCCTCCACGACATCCGCAAGCAGCTAAAGGCTGCCTGGCGTAGAGCAACCACCCAAGGGTGCCAAAAAGTCTCTTTACTGGACACGGAGGGTGCTGAGGATGATGCTTTCCCCGCTGATGGCACCGACCCCAGGGATGTGGAACCTGATGAAGACGATGTTCCGCAGCAGCTGGATTTTTAGGATCGCCCCCGCACCTCCCCACGGTGGTGGAGCCATCTCACAAAAGTACCGACCTCCAGTCTACGACAAGATGAGACTGAATGGGATAAAAGCGAGGCTACTGGTCGACATGGGAGTGGCCAGGTCCTGCCTCTACAGCCACTTCTACTCCTGTCACAAATCGGCTTTCAGCCAACTTCTCCCCACCTCAGCTCATCTTGTGGATGTGGAGGATGGCCCCCTGCCAATACGTGGGGAAACCCGGGCCCTGTGTGCCGACACCCACCAGCAAGCTTCCACCCAACATAAATTCATCATCTTTGATTCAACTTGCCACACCTATGATGGCTACCTGGGACTGGACCTTCTACAGAAATTACACACCAGCACTGACTGCCACAAGAGACATCTCCATTTTCGGAAATCTCCAAATCCCACCCCTCAGCCACTCTGCACGTGCGCACCCCCACCCCCCCTCACCCTACCCCTCCGTCCTCCACCTTGCCTCATACCCCCCTACCTCCCCTCCCCTCCTTCCCACCCAAACTTCCCCGCGACCATTGCCTCCTCCCTAACCATCCCCCCTCAGCATGAGGCCTGGCTACACCTGAACAGGACCACCGGAGCCACCGTCCTGTTCTCCCCTGACCTACCATCGGGAACTCCTCCTCCTGCCCACTGTCTCCCACCTTCCTCCCCCCCACCTCGGGGCAGTATTTGTCGCAAATATCTCCACGACCCCCCTCACCCTCCCCAAAGGATTAGTGATTGGAGAAATGGAGGAAGCCGAGCCTTGTGCACCCCCCCTCCTCCCCTGCCATCCTACACCCCCCTACCCGAACACCTCTCACTTCAAGCTGGCAGCCTCCGACACAATCTCCTGGACTTCCAAGACCTTTTTGCGTCAGGACCAGCAGACATCGGCCACACCATGTACCTGACACATGAAATCCACGCCACAGGGCCACTTGTTCGCCAACCACCACGGCGGAAAAACCCCAAACAACGGGCTGAGGAAGACCGGCAGGTCCAGGAAATGCTTGATGCCGGCGTCATATCACCCTCCACCAGCCAGTGGTTCTCTCCAGTCGTCCTGGTAAAAAAAAATGATGGCACCATGCGCTTCTGTGCGGATTATAGACAACTGAACGACGTGACTAACAAGGACTCCACCCCTCTACCCAGAATAGACGACTCCCTGTATGGAGCATCCTGGTTCTCCACCTCAGACCTACAATCAGGATACTGGTAAAGTCCCCGTACACCAGAGGACAGGGGTGAAACAGCTTTCTCGACCAGCAACGGGAAGTACTACGAGTTCAATGTCTTCCCATTTGGACTCTGCAACGCCCCCGCCACGTTGTCCCAACCAATGGAGTCTGTTCTCAGTGGCTTTACCTGGGAAATCTGCCTGGCATACCTGAACAACGTAATTATTTTTAGCCAGACCTGGGCCGACCACCTCCAGCGCCTCAAACAAGTTTTCCTTCACATCCGCCAGGCAGGACTCAAGCTCAGGCCATCAAAATGCGTCCTGGCTGCACGATCCGTCTCCTTCCTGGGGCACATCATCTCGAAGGCATAGCACCTGACCCTGACAAGCTGCATGCTATCGCAGAACTCCCCCTACCATGAGACGTCCACAAGGTACGCGCCTTCCTGGGGCTCACGTCATACTATCGGCGCTTTGTAAAAGGATTTGCCAACACTGCAAAGCCCCTTCATGACATGACTAAAAAGGGCGAGCCTTTCACCTGGACTAACGATCGAATCACAGCTTTCCATACCCTAAAAACCAAACTCATCACTGTCCCGATCGTCGCATTCCTTGACTACACCGTGCCCCTCCGCCTATACACTGATGAGTCGCTAGTGGCGATCGGCGCTGTCCTCGCCCAGGTGCAAGAAGGGCAGGAGCACATCAACGCCTGCGCCAGCCTCACCCTCAACCAAGCCGAGAAAAGCTATGCCGCCACTAAACGAGAATGCCTAGGCATAGTATGGGAATCGGAGCACTTCCAAGCATACCTCTCGGGCACATACGTCACCATCATAACCGATCACCAGTCGCTCCAGTGGTTACACCAGTCCAACACCCACAACTCCCAACTAATCAGGTGGAGAGAAACCCTCGAAGAATTCAACTACGAGATCTCCTGTCGCCCCGGCAAACTGCACACCAACGCCGATGCCCTGTCCCGACTGCCAATCAACTCCATCAACTTCTGAACCCAACCTTTTACACCAGTGGCGCAACAAAGATTGCACCCACTGGATGCTGCCCCAGGTTTTCTCCAAGCTCCATCAACAAGGTGATCACTTGTTCATCCAGTCCGGACACATAGTGCTGAACCCCAAAACCGCCTTCGACGCGATGACCCACCTGCACTCCGACAACTGCATTCATCTCGGCACCAAAACACTTTTACAAGTGTTCAACGACACCTATTGGACACAAAGTTACGCAGGCTTGCCGGGCCTGCACGCTGGCCGAGGAATCATCCGCACCCCTGGACCATCGGGAAGCATAAACGCACCATGGCAGCTGTTGTCAGTAGATGCAAGGTGCTGGAAAAATGGAGGAAGCATAGCTCCCACCAGGATGAACTGTGTATGGGAGATATGTATGTGTAATAGTCTCAGCCCAAACTCTGACAACAGTACTTGGTATTAGTGTTCGAGTTTCCTGCAAAGGTGTTGTGCAAGACAACCCTTGTCCCACATTACTGCCATTGTAGTACCTCCAAGGACAATGCTAATCATCCACCTATTATGTTTTGCTTTGCTAAAGGGTGCTATACCTTGCCCAAGAGGTATACAGTATACCTGGGACTATGCAAGGCAGGGGCATCTATCTTCCCTGAGCCAGGTACATGCTTTGACTGCCTACCCCAAGTTGAGATATTTAGAATGGTTAAGCACACAGTACGCAAAAATTAGAAAATAGCCAACAAGCAACCAGTCAGGACTGATTCAGGAACGTTAGTTAGTTGCTGCAAATGATGACTTAAGGGGAGCAAGGTGTAAACATTACAGCAGCTTACTTAATGGGGAATGTAATTGGGATAGAGAGGGCTTAGGGCCATACAGCCCGGTCTTACCACTGCTGAACCAGTGCAAAGCCTACCACCTGAGATTAAACAGGAGGAAGTCAGATGCACCGGCAGAGGGAAGTGCTGGAAATAGTTGCTGAAATATTCAATTGCTGTGAAGATGATGCCTAAGTCCCTAAATGCACTTGTGCAGGAAGAAACGGTACTTGGTGACTGAGCGCAGATAGCAACCATGAATGTGAATAAAAATAATGGATCATCAGACTGGTAATGGAACTGTTCAAAGGGGCAACTACATCTGTAAGACTGAGTAAAAAATTAAGTGGGGAATTCTCAGTCAATGTGGATGTGCATCAGGGTTCAGGATGGAGTCCAGTGCTACTCAGTGTGGCACCAGAAAAACTGTCAAGAGAAGTTATAAGTGGTCTACCTTCAGAGCTGTTATATGCTGATGATATAATTTTGAATGCTGAAACCATGCTGGAGGCCAGAGGGAAATTCGAGAGGTGGAGGGATGGGATGGAAGCAAACAGACTAAAGGTTAACACTGGCGAAACAAAGGTCATACTCAACAGGTGTCAAGATGTTGTGGGACAAGGCGAGTGGCTCCGTGGTGTGTGTACAAAGGGAGCTGGGAAGGATTCTATTCTGTATACACCAGATAATGCAGGTGAATGAGTCCACAGATGATGCAGTGGTGTAAGGGTTTACTGAAAATTCCAATAAATTCTTCACTGTGTGATGTGTAAAGGTATCCAGACGGTGGAAGATACAATAGAAAATGTCATCTGGGGAGACATCAGCTCTGAACGTATGGATGAGTTTCGTCACCATGAGGTGTGCTGAGTGCAAAAGGAGGAGTAGAGGTTAGACCCATGACCAGCATGTGAAGCAGATGGAAGAAATTTAGGGATCTCGTACCTCTCTTGATTATGGAGGGGCTCTCCTTTCATGCCAAACGTATTCTCTACAAAACATGAGAAGTGTCACAACGTATGCTGTATGCGAGTAAGCTTGGCCAGGAAGAGAAGATGATATATGCAGTTTTGCAGTTCTGAAACCTCAGAAATGAGAATGTTAAGATGAATGAGCAGAGTCTTGCTATGCAACAACTGAAAATACTGTGCTGCAAGAGAGGTCCAGCGTACGAAACATCAGACATGCAATGCAAACTGGTAGATGAGATGATCTCGACATGCTGAGAGGATGGTGGGGTGGAACTGCCTGAAGATGGTCACAGCTGTCAATGTGGAGAGAAGAATGCCCAGGGGCAACCTGAGGGTGAGGTCCTTTCCAAGTGGTTAGCACAGCCAGCTTGAAGCCTCCATCCTAACAGCACCAGGGTTCAAATCCTGGTGCGGGCAACTGGCACCATTGACAAAGGTATGGGTCGGTAGGTAAAATGAGTACCTAGAATAATATCTTGGGGAAGTGGTAACCTGGACAATGCAGTGACCTTGTACATTTTTTTTTTTTTAATGCACCTGACTCTGGAAACAGGCTTAACAGCCGGCTCCCTATGGACCATGCCAGTTCTGTGTACCACACACATCCACACACCTCACTTCAACACTAACACCCACCGTCCACACTAAATACATGCTAGGGCTGTTTCATACAGGACTGGTGACTGGTGACTGGTGACTTGCTAAAATGGCAATGTTTGTAGGAAATGTTTTACTGGCATCAAGAACTCAAACCCAACAATTTCATC
Organism: Birgus latro; assembly: GCA_018397915.1. NCBI lineage: Eukaryota > Metazoa > Arthropoda > Malacostraca > Decapoda > Coenobitidae > Birgus > Birgus latro. The sequence goes on along the minus strand of JAGKTI010011568.1, from coordinate 114 downwards.
ATAAATTCAGAATTCGACACATACTGTTTCAGTGGCATGCTGTCCCATGGTATATTAAACTGGCTAAACTGGCTAAGAGAGAGAGAGAGAGAGAGAGAGAGAGAGAGAGAGAGA
>JAGKTI010011567.1:4907-26142 GCA_018397915.1 Birgus latro | reverse complement strand
TGGAGGAGGGAAGTAATCAGGCGAGAAGGAAGATAATAAGGATGCAAGAAGCTGAGGAAAGAAGAGGTGAAGGAAGCAGACAGAGAACCGTAATAGAGACATCAGTGAAGCAAAAATGAGCCATGGTGAAGGAAGTAACGACAGGAGAAAGAAAGGACGTAAGGAGAAAGGAAAAAGACTGAAGGAAAAGGGGAAGAAAGAAAAGAGGAGGGAAGGTAGAAGGTAATCAAAGAGAGAAGAAAGAAAGGAGGGAAGGAAGGAAGGAAGAAAAGAAGAAAGGAAGAAAGGATGGAAGAAAGGATGGATGGATGACAAGCGGTAGTGAAAAAAGCAAAACAGAAACAAAACTAAGCAGGAAGGAAGGAAGGAAGGAAGGAAGAAGGGAATATCAGACAGTTGTGGTGAAGGAAGAACATACCGAGGGAAGGAAGATAAGTAAACGAAGCAGTGGTGAAGGAAAACAAAATACAAACAGAAGAACAACAGTAGATCAGAAAAGTTCATAAGTCGCAGTGACACCCGATCAGACTTATGACCTTATCCGGTGACCTTGTCCTTGCTCGATCTCCACTGACATACATACATACACACATGCATACTCGTACATGCAGACACACATACACACATACAAAGGAACTGACGATCGCAATGGTTACGACTCCGGTACCTTCAACACGAGGGAAGGAAGAAATACGACAGGGCAGAAGTGAAGGAAGGAGGGAAGTATTGAATAAAGGAGGGGGGGAAGGAAGGAAGGGAGGAAGGAAGAAAATAAGTAAAAAAAATAAAAAACAAGACCTACAGTGATTTAGAAACTGAAACAAGAATGAGAAGTGAAGGAATGAAAAACAAGTAAAGAAGGAATAAGAGTTGCAGTGGTAAAGGAAAGATCAAAACAGGAATAAAGAATGAAAGAAGGATGGGGGATGCAAGGAAGAGCAGTGAAGGAAGGAATGTGGTAATGATGAAGGTGGAGGAATGAAGGAGGGAAGGAAGGAAGGAAGGAAAGATGGATGGAGTGGAAGAGACGAAGGTGGAAAAGGAAAGAATAGTAAGGGAAAGAAGAAAAGGAGGTAGGAGGAAAAGGAAGGGTACACGAGAGAGAGAGAGAGAGAGAGAGAGAGAGAGAGAGAGAGAGAGAGAGATCAACGCACGGAGAGAGAGAGCCTGTCTACCTCTACCGCTAAGTCGTAAATGTTTGCCGTAATGTCCGCACTCTCGCTGCCTACACTCGCAATTTGACTAGGCTTCTTTCTTCCTCAAACTCTACTTGCATTTTTTTTTTTTTTTTACCATATAGACTTTTTCCCTCAAACTCTACTTGCATTTTCACTCTTTCTTCGCTGAACCTGTTTTTCCATTTTCTCTAGATTAACTTTCCCTCACATTCAAGCTGTGATTTTTTTTTAACTAACTTTTTTCATAATCAACTAACTTTATTTCACTAAGCTAAATTTTCCCACATTCTACTTGCATTTTCATTTAGTTTCATATTTTGCTACCCTTTTTTCACTGAACATGATTTCCTTTTTTTATTTTTTTACCAAGCCAATGTTTTCCTCACATGCAGTTCTTATTATTTCCTATGCTAACATTTTTTTTCTCCCATAAACTTTACATCTTCATTTTTTATCAGGCTAACTCACCCTCAGTATTACATCATTCCTCTCTCCTTTTGTAATCGTCAGTTTTCATTCCTCTCTCCTTTTGTAATCGTCAGTCCTCTGTTTTCCATCATCTCTCACTCTTTCCTTGCTCCTTCATCCTTACTCCCACCCACTCTGCAGTTATGTATGTCACCGAGTATTTTGCAATTGTATTTGCATTTTACTCCTCAACAAAAACTGTTTAATTCCGTGCTGCATTTTACTCTCCTGAAAAATCTTTGTTTCTGTGCCAATCAGTTATAATGGGGTATTCCACTGTCCATGCATGGATATGAACAGTTTCTGTGTTTCGGGACAGATTGATTCGGTTCTAGCCCAGACCTACTTTGATCAGGTAAACATCCAACATCTCACCATAAACTACTACATCTATTTACTCGAGATCAAATAATTTCGAAAATGAAACTACAGCTCACGAACTAGCACCTATACCTAAAAACAGAAATTATTGGTCGTATCAACTAATAACAAACCTTACCAGCTGTCGTGAATGCAGGCGAAGCTTCCTTGTTTCTCTGTTGCCCTTTACGTAACTCTCCCCATGATTTTTCAGTCAGCAATAAAGTCTTCTTCGCCTCCTCCTCGGCATATATACTTGGGACGCTACACAGTTGCCAGTTCGTTGCTAAAATCCCACCGTCACGCCCGGCATAACCACAGGAAGATGTTACGCACCAGTTGCCACTTAACAAATAATAAATTCCAGTAAACATCGTCGGTATAGGTTCCGCTTTAAGAAACATGATTTTTCTTTCCTTTAGATGTTTGTAATAACTTGCTTCACTAATTATTCTGAAACTGAGAAGTAAATTTAGTGATGAAGCGAACCGGTATCAAAGTCAACGTTTGATATATGAGGCAGGTATGTGCTAGTTGCTGCCCTGACTTTCCCTCCTTCCCTTCCTTCAGCTCTCCTTCCATAACTGTCCCTCCCTTCTCCTCTCGCTGTCCGACTTAACTCTCCCTCCTTCCCTCCTTCTTTCCTTCCTTCCTTCTCATCCTTCACATTTCTCTCCTTCTCTCCTGTCTCCAATGCCCTCTTCTTACTGTCCTCTCCATCACAGTATCCCCCCCCTCTCTCTCTCTCCATCTCTGATAACTTCTTTTTCCGTCTTATTTTTCCTCCACATCCTGCTTCCTTCCATCTCATCTCTTCCTCCTCTGGTATGCGTCTCCAGGGAAACTATCTCAGGGAGAGAGAGAGAGAGAGAGAGAGAGGGGGGGGGAAGACTTCTGCCCCGTTAAGTCACTTCCGGCCAGGTAAGCGCGGCGTGACGGACCACCTGATTGTCAGTGTGCCACACCTCACACACACACACACACACACACACACACACACACACACACACACTCACACTCACAAACACGCACACAAACTCACCCTCCCCCACCCCCACCACCAACACACACACAAACGGCTTTCTGCATCCATGTCCTCCCCAGCCAATTACTGTCACCTTTACAAGGGCTGGAGTATAATTTAGACCCCACCTTCATTCACCCTTTCATCTTGTATTTTGTAACGCTTAAAAATACTGTAACATTCTTCTTGTCTCGTCTCCCTGCCAGCCTCGCACAGTATTACACGAGCTACAATTACACCTTGTCTCCAGCCTCCCCGTCAGCCTTGCACCGTCTTCTGTAATGCTTCCCATTAATAATACTGTCTCGGTTCCGCTTCCTAGGCCAGATAAAGAGTTGTATTCTGCGGTAACGCTTGTACTGATTGATTCACTATTAGCGCTGGAAAGGGAGGCCCTCGCGTGGTGGCAGTGATTTAGCCTGGAGGATCCACCACCCGGTTACACAGACGTCCCTTATCTACCCCTTTCTCCCTATCCCCCGAAAAGAGGACGGTGGATCGCGGAAAAAGGGCAACTTCAGCTTGCAGTTCACCGGGTTTACGTGTAGGTGGGCCCGGAGTCATAACTTCAACTCAGTACTAGTTGTGCCCATCCCGCCAGATCAGCACTCTTCAAAATTTGCACGGATTATAATATTGTACTAAAGCTGCCGTCTCCCAAGATGATCTGGGTCCCTTTTTTTTCGGAATAAAATAATATGATGCTACTCAGAATATAAACCTAAGAACTATTCTAATGTCCAAAGAGTTAATAAAGCTAATAGGGTAAAATAACGGAGACGACATAACTAAACAACGATGACTTCTATGCACTGACCTGATATTGAATGGTTACAGCAGCGTAAGGGCTATGACTAATACTGTGGTGCTGCTCCGTGTGATGACTGTGCTGGATGGTGATGACAGGACGGAGCTGAGTAGGAGGTGAGGCGATGGCTATGATTTTGCAATACGTTTCCCAGGAAGCGTATGACGGGAGGAGATGACTGGCTGGAAAGGCACCTATAAATTCAACGAGAGGAGGTTACCATCGTACCGTCCACAACTATACCACGGCTGAGAATGGCTATATCTCCTCTATGACTGGCTATAGGACTGCTGTACATATCTCCTTTGTGACTGGGTATAAGATCGCTACATACATCTCTATAACTGGATATAAGACTGCTATATAATCTAGGAGACGGCGCTACGAATGTGGTAACGTGGCACAACTGAAATGAATAAGAGTGTCTATATCTTAGTGGAGACTGGCTCGGAGACTTCTGTGCATTCCGTAAGTGGACGCTTCGCTACGGATGTGCTGGGAACAACTGCAACGTGACTGGAAATAGCTGTCGTATCTTTATGACGGGCTGTAACGGCCAGACGTACACAGCGAACAAGTAAAGATCGCGACAATGTTGAAACGGGATTCGGGAAACGGGAATGAAATGTTGATGCTGTGGTGTGCGTGCTGTGAGAGGAGTGAGTGAGGTGTGAAGTGTTAGCGTGAATAAGTGAGGTGTGTTGTGCTGCAGACTGTGCTGGAGGTGTGAGTGTGTTGTGGATGACCATGCGAGACACCACACCTCTGTATAAACCCTCGCCAGCACGCGTCTGATTTGGAGTATAAAGTGTTGTATATCTGATTTAGGCTCATGTTTATGATCGTTTAAAAGGTTCGGTAAAACCATCTATAGCGAAATATATCTATAAAATACGCTACAGTATTCCCTTGTATAACAGTCATATATTTTCAGCAATGATATAGGATGCATTAACAACATACAGTGTACAAAAAACACTGCAACAGAAGAAGTGCATTGGGAGCATTTGAAAAAACGAAAATACGCACATCTCAGTTCTCTATCCCTCAAAATAAGACTCCTCCTCATTTGTGCAATCGCTTATATGACCCTGAGGAATCAATCCCACGCCACTAGCAGTGTCAGACTCCGAAAACCTACACAAACCTTCTATGAACTCCTGCACAAACCCTGTCAAACCTCTGAACAAGCCCTCTCAGAACTACACAGACCCGTAGCCTATATGTGCTCTGTTCCCTACCGTTGCCCCGGCCACCTCGCTCACGTAGGCTACACACTGCACATGGAAGGCACAATGGTTCTACAAATATGGAGTTAGAGAGTAGTTAAGGTTACTACTACTACTACTCTTTCTCTCCCTCTCTTTCTCTCTCTCTCTAAAACACACACACACACACACAACTATTTAACAAAAAAATACCTAATATATCGGAGAAAAAGGCAAAATAAATAAAAAAAATGTGGTGACCCAGTAGTCAATGAGTTTTTCTGTTAGAATTTTTTTTCCCCTCCCTCCTCGAACGACCCGGGTCAGCTGGTTTTAAAGTCAACAACAGTGAAGATGACGCACGTTCCTCTTTTGTTTAGCCGTGGTCGTTAACCCAGAAGAGTAATGAGTCAGTGGCATCGTCATGATATATTTTTAAAAGCTATTATTTATTGTTATTATTATTATTTTTATTATTATTATTTATTTACTTTTTTTGAGACTGCGAGCATAGAGTTATTAGAAATATATAAGGAAGTACACAGTAGGAAAATTTAAGAATAATTGAAATCACGGGTGAAATATGGATCAATTGTAGTGGTGAAAAGACAGAAGCCTTTTTATTTCATCAAATCTCCTTCCTTTTCTCTCCCGAAAGGTAGCAATTAAAATCAATTTCCTTTCCCTGTCGGACCGGCCACTGCCTTCTAAGATTCGACTGCATCCTTTCCCCTACATGAGAAACACAGCTCTGATACTATACACTTTATTTATCCCTCTTCTGTCTTCATCTGTTCAGTGCTAGAGTTAATCAGTACTCTGCTAATCATGTACACAAGTAGTTAATTTTCGAACAAACTCAATTCATCTCTCCTTACTTCGACAACCTCCACCTTCCAAACACAGCCTGTCGAGGCATCTAAGAGCTTAAATGGCGTTGAGTTTGGCTGCTTTGCATGTTCCGCCGAGAAAAAAGGTTTTGCGAGTTAAAAAAAAAAAAAAAAAGATGAGAAATGGATGAACAGGAGTAGGAGAAAAATGGAGAGTTTATATTTTTATCTATCTGTCTGTCTATCTATCTCTATCTATCTATCTATATGTCTTTCTATTTATGTATCTATTATTTGTACAGTAAGAAATATCTAAATACAGGATGAGAGCTTATGACTGAAAAGACAAAAAATCATTATAACAACTGAAACAAGAGATGACTGGAAGAAGACAGACGGAAACAGACTGACGAGTAGGAGGAGTAAGGCAGAGGGGATGGGAGGGTCAGAGTTTTTTTTTTATACACCCGCAAACAGTTACCAGCAGGACCCAACACGACCACCATTACCCTGGCTGTGTGGAGGGCAAAGGTCACTCCACTGTGGTCACATGAGAGAGAGAGAGGGGGGGGTAATAGTAGCTGTAGTAGTAGTAGCAGTAGTTGTAGTAAGGAAAAGCGACTGAGGGAAGAAAGAGGAGACACGAATCCAAAGAAAATAGGAAGGGTAGACCAGAGTAAGAAGAAAGAGAGGAGGAACATCGATGAGAAAGTCATGGGTAAACGAAGAAAATAAGGTAGGGAGGAAAAAGGCAAATGAAGAATGGAAAGAAAAAAAAAGGCATAAGGAGGTCGGAGAGATGGGTGTGAAGGAAACGTGGCTAAGAAAAAAGAAAGAAAGGAGGGAAGGAGCAATAAGTGGCTGGAAAGGAGGGATTGGAGGAAGGGAAGGAGAGCATGAAGAGAGAGTGAGAGAGGGAGGAAATAAGAGTGGTGGAATAAGCATGCTACGGATGTCAAGAAAAAAAGAATTAGAGAGGAATGAAAAGATAAAACGAAGGAAGAATGAAGTGGACGGATAGGGAAGAACACCATGAAAGAAGGAAGGAAAGAACGAGTTAGGGTGTGAAGAGAAGCAGGATGAAGGAAAGGGTTAAGTCTAAGTGACTAAGAGGAATAATGGAAGAGTTAGTAAGGGAGGGGAGAGTGTGGAAGGGGGCGGAAGGATAAAGTGAAGGAAAGAGGGGAGTGAGCAAGGAAGGGGAGAGAGACTTTGAGGAAGGAGGGGGAAGAGTGCATGATGGAGGGGAGAGAGTGAGAAAGGGAAGTGGGAGTAAAAGGAGGATGGAAGGAAATGTGGAACTTCACCTCTTGCTTTGGGAAACTACTACTAAATTATTTCCCTTATCTGTGCGAAGAGATAAGGGATGGAAGAAAAAGAAGCATATAATGAATAATAAGATCTGACAGACGTAAAGGAAGAGGAAAAGATTGGAAGGAAGGGAGGAAGGAAAAATCTGGAGGAAATTGAGAATGGAAGGGAGAAATCAAGGTCTGGAATATAATCATCGTTTAATTCAACCTTCCTTCCCAGTTTTCAAATACCATCACCTTACGCAGAGGTTATGAAACACAAATATCAGTAGAAAACTTTTAATATTCTCTTCTCCAGTATTAGCAAAGGCGATGAATACATATACTAAAAAGATGATGCATTATGGAAGAACGTTATCATTATGAAAGTAAATGAGCCGTTACGTTTGGTATTTTATGTCAACTGATCGTCCACCCCAAAAGAATAACTCTCTCTCTCTCGCTCTCTCTCGTGGTAATCGTCGTACATTCGCCTGGCACTGGTTTGGTGGGCTGGACGACCTTTTGGCTGGAAATGCTAAAAGTAACGTGTGGCCGAGTATTGCTGCTGAGTGGAGCCCGGCAGGTCAGTGAGTCAGTGAGTGAGGTGAGTCAGTATAGTCCGGGCTCCTTAAGGGAAATGAGTAAATAAAAAAATAAAAAAATAAAACAATATATGAATAACAGAATGGAGAATGCTTGTATGTGATACGATTAGTGAGTTTTACTGGAATTCTGATTTGTTAAAAACGAAACTGCACCATTATTGTCTAGTTTATGAAAGCTTAATGCTTTAAAATCGCGCTGACATGCAAAACATGAAAAAAAAACAACACCTTTTAACCTAATTTTAAAAATCATTTAGAAACAAGTTGCCCACTCCTAGAGAGATGTTACGAAAAAATTAAAATATTGCCAAGTTACGGATTAATACAACTATTGAAGCATTACCTCACCTACGAACAACCACGTGGGCTACACAGAATAGAAGATTGTAAAATTATTCCATATATTGTGCTTCTAATCCATGATCGACATTTTTCCACTCAAAGACTTACCTACTGAAGCCCCGCCAATTGGAATATGTTTTTGATCAATGAATGCTGAACTTAAAAAATCAATAAGGTACAAGAAAAATAGTCACCCAGGCACCACGAAATAATATGAGACGTGTTTAAATCTACGGACAACCAAGAGGATCAATGGGCTAAAGCAAAGTCTATCAAGTTCTGGAATGTTGATCCGCCCCAAGGAACATCACTATGGGTCGTATTTAACGTGGCTTCGTAGAACCTTTTCCTTGGCGACTTATTTAGTACATTAAACTTAACATTCACTTCAGTGTTTATTTATGTCCTTTAAAAGTCAGCATTGCTAGAATTAATAGCATACAAGAGGATGTTGCGGGATAATGTGCAGAATAAACTGCTAGGAAAGTGTAACAAAATCTTCAAAGCCACATTAATTACATCCCTAAAACCCATATCAATTAACCCATTCACTCCGATGACGCATTTCTCTTTTATTTATTTATTTATTTTTTTTGGTACCTTAAGATGTTCAGCTAGAGAGAAAAAAAAATATGCAAAAAAATATGTCACCGGATTCAAGGAGTTAACTCTGATTTCAGTTATCTCTCGCGAGGATACCATGTAATTTTTTCTTTAGTATAGGGAAGCTCCTCGAAGCCCAACGATTGACTAAAATTATATATAAAAGGCAATTACAGCTATGAAGCGTGGTGTCTCTAGTCGCAGTGAACTACCATCCTTCACGACCCACTCAAATAGCACCGAGTCAACGCCTTCCTCCCACTCCCTGACTTAGAATGATTGGTTGGGGGTTTAAAGCTACGGCAAGAATCGTATCTTCCTGCAAGAATCCATGATTAAGGAAAGCAAACTATTCAATATAAGTAGGAATCAGTTAACAAGCAATTAAACAAACCTGCGACTCAAATCATCATTATATCCGTGATCAATTAGGGAAAATGGTTACAGGAATAAATCAGCTATTAAAAAGCAAACTCTGAATTACACGACTCAGTTATCAACCTTTCCACTGACTGAGGGAAGTTTGCCATTCTCTAATCCACTCCAACTGAACGAAAACTCTCCCAGTGAAAGAATTTTTTCTCATTTATTTCAATTTAAAAAAAAAATCCAATAGTGAAATTTCTGATATAAGATTCCTTGCCTACTCAAGACAGCAGAGACTAAAAAAATAAAAAAAATATTGTTGCTAAAATACAAAACTAAAGTCATGTAATGTTACTGGATATAAACTGAAGTCTAGACCATGCAGTGGATTGTGGGAAATGATTATGGAATGACTCGTTGTTACTAATGATTCACACTGTGTTTCTATACAGGGCATTTATATCTTCTATACTTTGTCTAGGCTATGCTACCTTGTTAGCTCTAATTTTTCTTTCAGCATGTTCTAATTCAACACTGTATTGCGTCAGCTACTCGGTACTTTCTTTAAACTTACTAGCTTGCAAATTTCTCTACGCACCTTAACTTTCTAAAATAATATTTCTTGTCACCGACCCGTCTTCCCACCAACTCAGTTTCTTTTGGAACAAATCTTTCTTTCTGTCCCTTTTTCATACAGATTCCTCTATCTTTTCAAATTTCTTTCACTACTTACTCTTTCCCCTGATTTTCAGGTGTTTCCATTGTCATTCATAGTTTCTTGGTGTTTCCCATTTTCTTACAGTTTCCTACTCTGCTAGCCTAGTTGCGCCTACTACGGCGTTTCTTATATATGTATATTCTTAGGCGTCGACACTGGGCCGCCTGGAGCCACACTGGCAGCAGAACTTGGCCATGAGCACCGGGTACTTGTGACCGCACTCGTGGCAGAACCTTGGCAGCTTCATGGACGAGGAGAAGGAGGTTTGGGTGTCGCTTTTGGCGCTGCTCGTAGTGATGAGGCCAGGTGGGGAAGTGGTGGAAGGGGAGGAGAGCGGAGGTAAGGAGGAGTCCGAAGAAGACCCACTGGACACCCGGGTCTGTGGCGCTCCGTCCGTGCTGGTTTGTTACGTTAGGGAGGCAGGGATAACGGGCGTAAAAATTAAGGGGTTGGGATGGATTCACTAGGATACTATTTTAAAGGGAATTCTGTTGCAGCAATAATTTGTGAACTAAGAATACCAGCATACTTGAGGGCAGAACACAGGGGTAGCATATCGCGCACACAAAAGCAAATTCATCTAATTTTCAAGGGTATGATGACTGACAGGGACTACCATCATGAACAGAAATGACTGGCAAGTTAAAGGAATTACTGTGAAATTTCAAATCGTCAGAAATGTTTATACTAAATGTTCTCATTATGAAATAGAATAAGAAGGTAGCATACATGTGTTACAATAAGTTATGTATTCAGGGTACATGTGCTACCATTAACTCAGGTGTAATACAGGTACAATCACACATTAATGTAGCCTAGATCACCAGATTCACAGCTTTAACCAACCTGTCAGTACTCTTGCCCTTGTCAAAATCGTTAGATCTGAATGTGTCGTAACCAATGCTACTGCTGGTGGTGTATTTGGTGGCGGGTGGGGCCTTGGTGGCGTCACTCAGGTATCGACTGTAGGTGGTGGAGGAGCCGGCGAGGCCCCCACTGCCTCCCAGCGGGGCATCAACACTCCACCCACTCTTGACGCTGCTTCCGCCCCACCTGCTGCAGTCACGGGACACGAGTAAATTGGCAAAAGAATTCAACACACCACTATATATAACACACAAAAAGCCTCTGACCTATAACGTGATAATAGAGTAAGTTATTTACACTGTGTACTGAATAACACTGCTAAGTAACTTTTCATAATGAACTCGCAAGACTATCATATGCATATGTTCTTTGCTCCAATAAGTACTGAATAATAATTACATGATTTTTTGGACTATAAAATGTTATTAACATCTAGTGACTTCTCCATGAGTATAAGATCTTGTCTCCACAACACAACAGAAAATATGTATAAATACTAACTTAGACAATAAAGTCATGCACTAAGCAAAGCAAGTTTCACAAAACACCTTAAGGTGAAAGAAAACTAAAGGCAAGAAAATGAACTTATCCCGGCTCAGCAACCCTGTTTATTTCTGTTACTTACCTGCCATTCTCCGCCCTGACTGGAATGGTGGTAGTGGTGGTGTGGTGGGTGTCTGGGGTGGAGGGTCTGTGCTCTCCCGTCGGGGGGTCACGGGTCGAGGTCAAGAGGCTCCGCAGGTCACGTTTTGCGCTTAGCCAGCAAGAAGTTTCGTTTTGGGGGGGATTTGGACTTAGGCTCTCACGGAAGGCAGAGGACGATGTCTGGGATGGGACGCTAATTTCCCTCGCTGGGGAGGAGTATTTGTCCGTGTCTCGTGCTGGGGAGGAGTAGCGGTCAGAAACTCTCGCTGGGGAAGAAGAGTGGTCACTATCACGAGCTGGGGAGGGGAATCTGTCAGTGTCACGAACTGGGGAGGAAAATTTGTCAGTGTCACGGGCTGGGGAGGAGAATCTGTCAGTGTCACGGGCTGGGGAGGAAAATCTGTTAGTGTCACGGGCTGGGGAGAGTCTGCTAGTATCAAGAGCTGGGGAGGAGAGTCTGTTAGTATTATGAGATGGGGATGAGAATCGGTCAGGATCATGACCTGGAGACGAGAATCTGTCAGTGTCACGACCTGGAGAAGAGAGTCGGTCCGTGTCACGAGCTGGGGACGAGAATCTGTCAGTGTCACGAGCTGGGGACGAAAATCTGTCAGTGTCATGTGAAGAAGTAGAAAGTCGATTCGAGTCTCGTGATGGAGAAGTATATCGTTCATTGTCCCGAGATGGGGATGAATAACGGTCTGTTGATCGAGTTGGTGAGGAATATCTGTCAGTATCTCGTGATGGGGAACCATATCTATCTGTTTCGCGAGCAGGAGAGGAGTAGCGGTCATCAGACCTTGTCTCAGACTTCCACCTATCAGTACCTTTGTCAGGTGAAGAAAATGTATCTATTTCACGTGCTGGGGAAGAGAACCGTTCAGGAGCTCTTGTTAGGGACGAGGACCACAGATCACTAGTAGTATTATCCTTGCCTGATGGTCTATCACGCCCTGAAGAACCCCAATTAAAGCCATCTTTATCCAACCAAGGCTTCCTAGTGAGAGTGGGTGAGGTTGATCCTACTGATAGACTAGTTTTTGGTCTTCCCCAACGGCCCTCTGATGCGCGCCTGGGTGTTGGTGAGCCAAGTTTTCCACATAGGATATCAATATTATTTAAGCTTGAGCCTAGCCCTAACCCTAACCCTAGCCCAGCCGCCCCTAGGCCAGAGCGCTTCTTGCCCGAGGATGGTGAGGTCCCCATCAGCGCCTGCATCTGGAGTTCCGCCGCCGAGAAGGGATCATAAGGGGTGGCCTCTGCAGGTCTGGCGGGAGGGGGAAGGCAAGAGGACCGTCTCAGCGTGCGTCCCTATCTTTCTCTCTGAACAAGCAAAACATCAACACAAAATTACGAAAAAAAAAAACAGAATACCAAGCAAAAGTATGGCCGACACCAGAGAATAATGACTGAAACGACAGCATGCAACAGGATTAATAAAAGCATATTGAATGGGGCTTACTTACAGTGGTCACATCCACCTCCTGTTGTAACGGTATTGTGAAAGAAAATGACCTCTTAGAGAAAAGCATTTATCTGATTAGAGTATTTACAAGAATCTTAGCAGTTACTATAGCATGCACTCACCAAACCATGCACTTGAAAGATTAACCATGAAAGAATGTATAAGCTCCAGTTCATGCATAAAGTTGTTGGTTAATGAGAGTTAAGAAATGCATGAATGGCCTGTATTTCAGCATCAAAATTTAGAGAAATGTATATACAACAGGAATCAAGGAAGAAAATTAGCTGTCGAGATGAAGAGCGATAATGAGAAACATTTCAAACTACACCAGATACACACACCAAAGATTCTTGCTAGTCCCTCAATGGTTACCTTTTCTGTTTTCCTGACTTTGGTGATTCCCTCCTCTTCTCCTTGTCACTGGAATTCAGACTTTCCCATCCTGACCTGTTGTTTATTAGACCGTGGCCACCGACGAGGGACTTAAACATGGCATAATCTCTTCGGGAAATTACTACGCCATCACTTTTCTCAGGGTCAGCCAAGGGGAAGGAAGTTATCCCTTTGGTGTATCCGTTTTCTTTTTTCACAGACCTATCTCTCTTCACACTCCTCGACCTCGACATGTGGTGCTTTTTCTCGATATTTAGTTGATCGCTAACATCAGCATTGTTTGTTAATCTTCCGTTACTGAGGTTATCGTACGTTCTATGGATATCAGTTCTTCTGGAGATGTCGTACAATCTATCATAAGTCCCCCCTTCCCTCTCTCTCCCATCACTATACCTATCGTGACTTCTCGCATTCCTCCCTTCACTGCATCTCTCACCACTTTTCGAATTACCACTCCTGTCGCAGCTCTTCCAGGATTCTCTAAGCGGTCTCTCAATCGAGCGGGAGTTGCGTCTTCTCTCACCCGAGCTGTTGCTGCCTCCACTGCCACCTTCTGCTTTGTCGTTCACTGACACGTTACTTACTCTTCTACGATTGTCGTGTAACAGGAATTCGCTCGCCTCTTCCCTCTTTCGCCTTAATATATCCCTCACACTCTCTCTGTTGGCACTTTTGATGTTCTGGAGGCGATTCAGAACCGCTGCTGATTTCTGAGTGTTTAATGGCTGGAGCTCTTGTTTTCTGTTGCTCTTTGCCCATGTTTCAACAAGTTCAGATTTCTCCTGCCTGTGACTTAATATTCTGTGTTTCTCAGTAATTATACTCCAAGAATGCTTGACTCTTTCTTCTACGTCTCTCTCTTCCTCTTCTTCTTCGCTCTTTATCCTATACTCGCCATTTTCCCATTTTTCGTCTTCGAAATGGACGGACCTGGGGCGCCCGAAGCCAATTTCGCCGCCAAGATCGTCGTCCCCACTCACCGAAGTCGACGATTTCAGAAAATTCTCCTCCGTTGGGATTTCCAGATCCTCATCCTCACTTTCATAGTTGTATTGCAGTTCCCTGAGCACTTCACCGTCACTCTCCTCACCCTCACAGCCATTTTCACACTCATTTGAATCCAAGTCTTCCGAAGAATTCATGACGTCACTGTTGCCATTGCTGGAACTCGTGACGTCACTGATTGATTTTTGGTCGAATTTCTCACAGACTTCACTCGTTACCTCTTTTCTGCTGTCACTGTTTTCTTGGGGATATTTCACACAAACTTCGCCCGTTAATTCTTTTCTGGAGCTAATGTTTTTGTTGTTTTCTTTGGCCTCTCTGTCGGTCACGGTTTCCTCTCTCCACCTATCATTTTCTACGATAGGGGATACCATCGATCTCTTGTCGTATTTGTTTCTACTTTCTTCTGTCCTGTCCACACTCTTTTTCTTCTGGTTTAACTTTTCCTTCTCCACTTTGCTGTGTTTGTAAGGATATAGAGCGAGGAAGGAGGGTCGGAAGAATAGAAGAAAGAAGGAGATAGAGGGAAAGTGAAGAGTGATTAGGAGAGAGAAAATCCAGGAAGAAAGGAAGGAAAAGGCGACAGAAAAGAGAGAAGAAGGGCAAGGGGGAAAAAAAAGAGAAGTATAACAAAAGAGTTTAAAAGGGGAAAAATGGAGGCAAAATACCCGGGATTGATGAAAGATTCAAAAGTGAACACAGGGGAAAGAAGAAAATTATGGAAGAGGGAGTGGGTGAAGAAAAGCAGGAAGGGGAAAATGAAAGAATAAAAATTATGTCAAATAAAAGGAGGTAAAGTGAGGGGGAGGGATAATTAAAGAAAAGAGTAACGAAGGAAATATAGAAAGGGAAGCAGTGTAAGGAAAGGCCAGAAGGAGAAAAAGGAAAGAAAGGAGAGATGAAGAAAATAAAAGAAATGGGGGTAGAGTGGGTGAGGAAGGGGGGAAAATGAAGATTGTTAGTATCCACAGTCTAGTAACTTGGGCTTAAGCTGAAAATTAATGCGTGAGTTTGTCAATTTCCAAGAACTGATGGCAATGAAAAAATGGAGGGTGGATGTTAATAATTTTGAGTCTCAGATGTTAATGTGAATTGCTAATATTAGCACATATATTTATTAGCGTGCATTTGAAGAATTTATTTTGTTAACAGGACGAACGTGCCACTTTGCAGAACAACACTATAACAGGAAAGAGGTACAATGCAGTAGGGTACATTAATTTCCACACTACACTTACTGTACTTACATCAGAATATTTCAGTATCATATATGAGGGCATGAGTACTTATACACAAAATTTGCTTGGGAAAATACCAGTATAATAATAACAACAAATATAGCTACTACTACCACTGCTACTACTACTACTATTAGCCTACTACTACTACTACTACTACTACTATTAGCCTACTACTACGACTACTACTACTGCTATTACTGTACTGTTATCATTACTACTACATTACTGTTGCTACTGTTACTATTACCGTACTACTACTACTGCTACTGTGCTGCTGCTGCTGCTGCTGCTACTACTACTAGTACTACTACTGTGCTGCTGCTGCTGCTGCTACTACTACCACTGCTGCTGCTGATGATGATGATGATACTACTACTACTACTATTACTACTACTACTACTACATTTCCTGCCGGTGGTGGTGCTGCATCATTAGTAATCCTTTCGGTACGATGACGTATTTTTACATTATTTTTAATTAATTATTTTTTTGCTACCTCCCAGTTATGTTATTTGGGTACCTTTCGTAATCAAGCAGTTACCAGAGACTGATTCTTAGCCAATCCTTCCAGCAAGTTTTCCTAAGCTGAATAAAATCGTGTGGAAGTAACCAGAACAAGACAGTTATATCATCACTGTGGGGAAAAGGCTACCTCTAACCAAATTCCCACACTGACACGGGTTTGGCAAATCACAGGCACAACCGTCTGATCTCGCTGGGGATACAAATCATATGAGAGAGAAGACTATGAACGATACAATCTCCCGTCCTATTGTGCCACAGGCGGTACGAGGCTCTGCGATACACAAGTGCTAGGTGGTGGGGTTGACACATTACAACACCAGTACAAAGACTGGGAGAAGGGAGGTTTCCAGCCCACACTCCCGCCACTTTTAGTCCCTTCTGTGACAAGCAGGGAATTTGAGTGTACTATTTCTTTCTCTCTCTCCCAGTCCTTAAGGATCACTATGATGGTAACCAACATATGTAATACTAGTAATAGAAAATACTGACAATCACTGTAGCAATATTTCAGTAGGAAAACGTATAATCATAACAATTCCAGATTATGTGCTCATCCCATATACAGATCTCCAATGTACCATCATGTTTTCAACAGTAAAGGTTTGTTGACAAAACTGGAAGTTGTCCGCGCAACAAAAACCCACATATCTCTGTCAACCCAAACAGTACTGATAAAATAATAATTTGAGAAAAGCACATTATAATGCCATGGTTCGTACTATCATGAAGTAGGCTGTCTAGTACATCTACCTCTGCAATTTATTTAGCATTTTACGCCTTAAAATAATCTTCCATGTTATTTCTGTCTTCCTAATACCGACACAGTGTGCGTTGGCCAAGTAACTTACAAGGGAATTTTGGCGTATCACATGCTAACAGGGAGCCGTATGTTCTCGTTGGAAAGGTCATTCGTTACACCCCTGCCTCAGCAATGTATTTTAAACATTACAGCTAGATATTTATGGGCATATGATCACCAGGCACAGTACGAACATCATGGCGATGGCTTTATTCGCCTGACGACCCTGTTCCTATTACGTCTGGGGTTTCCACACTCCAGGTTTACAGCTGAAGGCCTTAATATTTTCTTGCGTGTTACTGATGCAAACTACAGTCTCGTTTTATTTTGTGTGAAAGTCTTTGCTCACTTGATGGTAGCCCTTCATTCTAGACGATCTCTTGCAGCATCTCCATTCAGTCCTTTAACTCTGATGTCATTATGTACGATCTCATTCCAAGTCTTCTTAGGTGCACCATTTCATGTTCTACACTCTACATTCACTCACTTAACTCTTTTCACTCACTTATCGTCCTCCAGTCTCCACATTCACACACCTAGATTTTTTCACTCACTTATCGTCCTCCAGTTTCTACATGCCCAAATCAGCTTCACACATACAGTATATTTTCTCCCCCGACTTGCACTACCAGTGCCTTCAATTCCCAGCCGATCTCTCAGTCGCCCATTCGCAATTTTGCCATTTACAGCTCTGTCATTCAGGGAAGCACAGCACATCTATCTGGCCATCCTTATAGTTATACACTCAAACTACGCACGTTCTCTCCCTTTTACTGCCCCACTTTCACTGCCATAAAGCATTACGCTTCTCACACATGCAGCATTCAATTTTCCCTTAGTCTAAATGGAATGTCTCCTCAGTGCCAAGAGAGATAACAGTTCTTCTATCCACTTCTATCCACTCCTAACCCGAACAACATGTAAATCAAATTGCTGAGGAAGAGGTGGTACGACATCACCTCAGACAATAAGAATATGACCCATAAGCTGGCAGAGCAGTACCGGGGAGCCTCCTTAAACTACGAAAATACGATGGGAAGAGACTAGATGAGCATTGACGACATACTTGGAGTAGGTGTCATGGTGCGTGAGTGAGCAGGCTGGGGGCGTCTGGTGGGCCTCGTCCCCTTCTGGCTCCTCACGCTTGGGGCTGCCGCTGATGCACACACTGCCGGACACAGGGCGTTAGTCCCTCAGATCTCTTACCGTCTTTTTTATCACAGTATTTCCAGTGTCAAAACCACATACGGAAATATTTGATAGGTCATATCTATATTTAAATTGCCACATACCAGGTCATATATATCTTTGTCTCTTCATTTACCACGTCATATTTACACAATATTCTCTTCCTATACCTGGTCCAGCCTAATTATATCTATGCTATTTACCAGGTCCTATTTACATATTATTTCAAATACTAGGTCTGATCTACCTGCCTGCTTATCTGCCTACCTGCCTATCTATCTATATCTATCTGTCTGTCTGTCTATCTAGCTATGTTAATACACCGTCATACATACATTATGCATTTACGAGAAAAGAACAGTGTTTATAATAATCATACATGTATAGAACATTGCCTAGCTACTTAGGCCACCCAGCCATTTGAAATTAGAAATCGTGATATTTTCATGAAATAATTTAATGACTGAGCGAAGGTGACTCCTGACTGCAAACTCTCTTTTAGTCAAAGAATCTTTTTTTATGGCTGTCATAATGCAATCGTTACACAGAGTGCTAATTTATATCAAATCATTCTTGTGACTAACTAATTTATATGTGGGTGGTGGAGGAGCTTGGCCTGTTACTCAGCCTTCCATCCCCTTAATCCGGACCTTCTGTTCAGCTCTTCTTCCCCACCCCCCCTCTCTCATTTTGGCTATTCCTCCACATCTTCCCTGTTCCCTCCCGCCATCTCTTCAGCCCCACCTGGCCAGCATATCTGAGGCGAGGTCCCTGTGCCTGGCCATGGGTGCATTGGAAGAGGACCTGCGCAGTGATGCTCTGTTTGACCGCTGCCGCATCACTGGCGAGCTGCACACCGACGAGAAGGATGCCCGCCCAACCTGGTTCCTGGACAGACCATAGCCTGGGGATTGTCCGTAGCCTGAAGACTGTCCATAACCTGAAGGCTGTCCGTATGACTGTCCATAGCCCGATGACTGTCCATAACCTGAGGATTGGCCATAACTTGACTGTCCATAACCCGAGGACTGTCCATAGCCTGATGACTGCCCGTAGCCAGAGGACTTTATAGACTGTCCATACGTAGAGGAGCTGCCGTAGCCTGAAGAAGTCCCATACCCGCTGCTGAACCCCGTCACTGAAAAAAAAAATATATGGAACTGAGTAAACATCATTATCATCATCATAACCAATCAGTCTAAACATCATGAACACAGAGCAAATGAGTAAAACATGCAAAGGACTAGCCAATGTATCAACAGAATGCCACGTGAAATGGGCCCCGCAATTCATCTCTTCACCTGAGCTTCTGAAATTTCCTGATACTGTACTTTATAAAGGCTAGTATTCAATAAAATCTCAATAAGCACCTGTGTGGCTGACCCATTGTAGTGAATGCAAAATTTCTTGCAAATAATCCTGCAGACTCCAATTGCTCACTTCAATCGTATCGTCAGTATTCTGCTTGCCCAGACGTACACATTCCCTCAACATGTCATCTTCTCGGCATAACTAGTTTTTTAACTTCCTGTGCACTTTCATACTCTTTACCGTTTCCATTATCCTGCCCATATTTATTCTTTTCATGAGGACATATCATACGAACACTCTGCCCTCTGATCTCTAACTGACCTCTGAACTAACCTTCTTGCTCCACATCTTTCACATATGACACCCTGTTATCATACCTTGCCTTAGCAGTCCACATTTATTTCTCAAAGTATCCACTATATGTCAGTTTGTCTTCTTATATATGTCGTGCTGATGCTCATGCCGTGCTAGTGCCTAACACTCACACGATAATGTGGGTAGCTAGAAATCCTCTGATGTAGGCTACCCTGCTTGCAGCCTTTATATCAAACTTTTCTTTTCGTGGCAGGACTTTCATGACAGCAGCTCATCTCCTTTCTTCCCTCAGCCAGTCTTTTCCTTCTCATCTCATACATCTGATCTTGGTACAGCAATACTATATTTCTAATTCCCTACCATTAATTACGGTGCTCCACTTACCTAAATATTACATTCTTCATTTTATTTCTACGCATCACAGCTTAATAAACATGTATATAAATTCACCATCCTACAGCTAAGTACCACTGCATATGCATGCATCCATCAAACCTGATGATCCATCAGTCACCATTCATAATTCGCTACCTCATTAATTACGATTTGGTCTTGAATTTTCCTTTCACTTTATCCATATCAACAATGAAACCTGAACATCCATGCTGTTATACAATACACTCACATATTTCATAACGTGAGTATATAAAAACGGGTATTTAAATGAATTTACCTGAATCTTCCTCAGCGAGGGGAGCTTGTAAGGGGAAATGAGAAGGAGTTTAGTCAGGCAAACATTATCCAGACTTACAGGTCACGCACGTTTGGTAAAGTTAGCATGGAAATGAGAACAAGTTTAGTATGTCAAATATTATTCAAAACTGGGTAAATTTTTACATGCTGACCATAATGGCTTTGGATATGAAACCAATGTTTTTTTTTTTTTTTTGTTGGATTCTGGTGCGATTCAGTAGAGAATAGTATTGGTTTTTGTTTGAAATATGACATTTTTATAATACGGAGCTATCTTCCCTGACATTCTTAACAGGCCTGCCCAGGGAAATCAATAAATTATGAGAAGCCATTTTTGGCATTAACTTACTCAGGCCACACGTAACGTAGCCTGGATCCGTCCAAGGCAATCCTAACCACGACTAAATCTTGGAGGAGTTTGAGGGCAGCCCACCCATGCCATTATGTAAACCCATGCCATTATGGGCAGCATGTAAGAAAATACCCAGAATCACATAGCACCACGTCTAGAAGGATTACTAATGTAAATTTATCGTTTTCTCTTAAATATGACCATCATATTCTATACTGAAAGTCAGCAAGCTAAAGTAAATGTAAATTTGGTCAGGTGCAGTAGGTAACTCGAGCACTAAAAACAACACCAATAATACTGTTTATACCAGATTTGAGCATAGCTGAGAACTGCTTTCCCGCTGCTCGTCCCAGGGACATGGTGCCGGCCCCCAAGGTGGTGGCCACGGAGGAGCGGCGGGAGGTGGACGTGGAGGAGGTGGGGGGAGGACTCTGGTGCCGCCCTGAAACATGCATCGTCACAGCATTACATATAAACACATAAGTGACGCAGATAACTACAACAACTACTTACCAACTTCATATTACTCAGCTGGAGATTATTACATTGCAGCTCTAATGTTAATATTTGACGCTCTTATACATCTAGCAGAAAAGTATGTGTGTGTGTGTGTGTGTGTGTGTGTGTGTGT
>JAGKTI010011566.1:0-26144 GCA_018397915.1 Birgus latro | reverse complement strand
ATCAGTGTCCCCAGACGCCTTAAGAAGATAATAAAGGTGAAGGGGAATGCCAGTAAATACTAAATTCAATGGTGAGTGTTAATTTATTTGTTTCTCCTTGGTAACCACAAGAATGTTTTCTTTTTTTAAGATGGCGTCAACACTTTCCGCGCCTAATGTATATCTATATATATACATATATTACTGTATAGTATTTATACACCGTATATAAAAGTCACACAGTATGTGCATCAATTTCAGTTATGAGGTACAAGATAAACAAGAGGATTCTTGTCCTCCCCCAAACATATATTACCATAACTGCCAATCCTTCAAAGAAAAACATCCCTCCCTCTTTACATCTCACAATTTCCAAGAGTACTCTGCAGCAACTGTCAAACTTTATTATTCTCCCATGCTGATTTTACATATGTGGTAGTTTGATTCAGCCATGCAACTATTTCAGAATCCAGCACAGCATTCATAGATGCAACATTTCAATAAGAAGGCATTCAGCTTTTTTCTCAGCTGTTCCTTAACACAGACTATCATTGACAAACACCAGTGTAAAACAAAGTGACCAGGATCACTAGTGCTTTAAGTCTAAGCAACAATCAATCAATACCAATACACCAGTCCTGTATGAGACAGCCCTAGCATGTATTCAATTTGGTTGGTGGGTGTTAGCACCAAAGTGGTGACATGTGGAGTTATAGGAGGACTACTGGGCCTTGGGGTAGGTCACTGCCTTCAAGAAACAGGCCCAGAAGCCTTTGCCCAGAGTCGGACATGTAAAAAGAAAAAAATAAATAACAAGAAACCAGGGCATTTTCAGTCCCAAGACATAAAGTAACATGGTGGCAGAATAATGAGGGTGTAGAAGCTGCAGTTAAGGAGAAAATAAGGATTTTCTGGAAATGGAAGATGGGTGGGAAGGTGGGATGATGAGGTTAAGAGAGCAGTGGAGGAAAAGAGGAAGAAATGACTAGAGTGGTTACAGGACAGGGGTTCAGTTAAATAAGAACTGAATATATTGAAAGCAAGAAGCATGTAGAGAGACTAGTGAAGAGGAAAATGGAGGAGGTAAATGATGATCTATAAAGAAAAATAAATGCAAACTACTCTGAAAATAGGAAGTTATTCTGGAAAGAGGTGCGGAGATGTAGAAGTGAAAGCGGAAAGAAATGTGATGGTGTGAAGGATGCAGGTGGTAGATTATTAACCCAAGGGGATGAAGTAAGGACCAGATGGAAAGAATATTTTGAAAGCCTAATGAATGGGAATAGAGAGGGCAGAGCAGCTGTAAACATGATTGGTTTTAGGGGTGTGCAGAGAAGGAATGCAGTGCCAGGAGACTTGACACTTGCACAGGTGAAGAGTGCTGTGAAGCAGCTGAAAAATGGGAAAGCAGCTGAGGCTGAGGTGTATGCAGAGATGATTAAGTGTAGTGGAGAGAGTGGAATAAAGTGCTTGTTGGAGATATGTAAGAAGGCATGGATGAGTGAAACTGTCAGCAGAGTGGAAAAAGGCTGTGATTGTACCCACGTACAAAAATAAAGGTGAGTGAAGTGAGTGCAAGAATTATCGTGGCATAAGTTTATTAGGTGTGGTAGGGAAGGTAAATGGAAGAATTATTATACAGAAAGTAAGAGAGATATCAGAAGTCCTAGTGAATGATGAACAGGTGCCTTTAGGAGTGGCAGAGGATGTGTGTGGATCAAATATTTACAGTCAGACAGATAGCAAAGGGGGCTTGTGAGAAGGACCATAAGGTGTTTATGGCATTCATGGATCTGGAAAAAGCATATGACAAAGTAGACAGAGAAGGATTGTGGAAAGTTTTGCTCATGTACGGTGTAGATGGTAAGCTGCTAGGTGCTGTCAAGTTTTTATGATGATAGTGAAGCATGTGTAAGGGTTAATGGGAATCTACGTAAATGGTTCATGATCGGTGTGGGCATGCAGCAAGGTTGTGTGATGTCCCCATGGTTGTTCAATATATATATGGATTGGGTGATGAGAGAAGTAAAAACACGAGTAATGGAGAGGGGGATGGTGATGGTAATGAATGGTGATGGATGGAATATCTCAAATCTGTTGTATGCTGATGATGCAGTACTACTTGCAAATACCAGACAAGAACTTGGTAGACTAGTGCAGAGTTTTGTTGATGTCTGTGAGTGTCGTGCCCTGAGAGTAAATGTAGAAAAGAGTAAAGTGATGGTTATTGAGAGAGAAGGTGAAGAACTTGGTAGACTAGTGCAGAGTTTTGTTGATGTCTGTGAGCGTCGTGCCCTGAGAGTAAATGTAGAAAAGAGTAAAGTGATGGTTATTGAGAGAGAAGGTGACTCCCTGTGCAATGTCACAGTGAATGGAGAGATACTGGAATTGGTGAGAGAGTTCAAATACCTGGGTACAGCGATAGAAAAGAGAAAAATGTGCAAAAGAAGTTGAAAGTAGAGTGACACAAAGAAGAAAAGTAGCTGGTGCAATGAAGGCCTTGATAAGAAACAGAGGCTTGACTGTTGCAGCTGCATGAGGCTTAGATGAAGGAGTGTTAGTGCCAACTTATATGGATGTGAAACCATGGTGTGGCATGAAAATGAAAAGCCAAGAGTAAGAGCAGTGGAGATGGGACTGCTGAGAAATGTGTACAGAGGGTGGATAGGATACGAAATAATGTGATTCGTGAAAGATGTGGAGTGAGAAAGTCGGTGGACAGCAGAATCGAAGAGAGTGTACTGCGATGGTATGGTCATGTGGAAAGAATGGATAACAATAGAGTGGTGAAAAAGGTAAATCTGAGTGAATTTGAAGGAGGGAGGAGGCGAGGTAGGCCAAGGAGGTGGAGAGACATGGTGGATGAGTGTGTGAGGAAGAGAGGTTTGGAAGTCGGTGAGATAGGCAACTGACAAGAGTTCGAGCCGGCTGGATGAATGTTGTGAGAAGAAGTGCATGATCAGGGATTTTGGCACCCCATTTTAACATGGCAGCATCTGGATTGACTCTGTTGGATACGTTTATGTGAAGAACAAAACATGGTGAATGTTTTTGGCGTATCCGATAGAGCCAGGATTCAGAGGGCTTGAATGATGAGCGAATGGAAGCGTGGCCCATTGGACTGGGCAAATTTGGGGTGTCTGGACATTGCTACTCCTCACCCTGCCCTAGGGTGGGAAAGGAGGCCTGGATAATGATGATTATGGAAGAAGGGCGATAACAGAGGAATACTTGGCTGCCAAGCATAGGGCTAGAAAAGAGGTTTACAGGGAGAAGTCCGAGTCACAGAGACTTTTCTTGATAACCTAAATTGTGTGGAAAGGAAAACTATGACATTTAAGGTGGCAAGTCAGATGAGGGAGAGTAAGGGTATCACAGGTGAGCAGTGAGTGAAGAATGATGAAGGAAGGATTGTGGTGAACAGTGATGATATTAGAGATGCATAGAGAGAGCACTACAACCGGTTGTTGAATGAGGAGTCTGACTTGGATGGGGAAGGTTTTGAGCCAGCAGATCCAGAGTTTGACCCTTGGCCTTTGTTTGATGCTCCCACCGTGAGCAGTGCAATAGGCAGGATGCAGGTGGGGAAGGTAACAGGTGTGTCTGAGTTGACTGCTGAAATGTTGAAAGCCTCAGGAGATATAAGAGCGGGGTTAGTCATCAATTTGATAAGTATGATTGCATATACACGTGTCGTCCCAGATGACTGGCTGAAGAGTGTAATTGTAAATGTGTAAAAGGGGAAGGGTGAGGTCTTGGAGAGAGGAAATTATACAGGCATTAAGCTTTTAACTAGATAATGAAGGTAATGGAGAGAGTTCTAGAAGATATGACCCGAGAAAGAGTAAATATTGATGAGCTGCAATTTGGGTTAATGCCAGGCAAAGGGACCACTGAGGCCGCACTCATTGTTCGACAGCCTCAGGGAAAATATAGAGGAATGAAAAAGGAACTATACTTTGTTTTTGTTGATTTGGAGAAGGCCTTCGACAGAGTTGCCAGAGAGGTGGTGAAGTGGGCAATGAGAAAGCTCGGGATGAAGGAGTGATCCCTCGGAAAGAGGAAATTACAGAGGCTTAAAGCTTTTAGACCAGATAATGAAGGTACTGGAGAGAGTTCTAGAAGGTATGATTAGAGAAAGAGAGAATTCAGGTAATGAGATGCAGTTTGGGTTTATGCCAGGCAAAGGGGCCACTGATGCCATATTCACTATTCAACAGCTTCAGGAAAAATATATAAGAAAGAAAATGGAACTACAGTAAAACCTCGATATAACGGACTTCAGTAGACCGGAATTCGCTTTTATTGGACTTGAGGAGCTGCCGGACTAAACTCCTATATATCGGAAAAAGTCCGATGTAGCCAGAAAGCAGTCCGGACTGCCTGACCACTTCAGCTATGTTCACCACAATAAGACAAGTAAAAGACATGTTTTTCAGTGCACAGTACAGTATTATTATACCATTTGATTAATGTAGTGAAGGTATAACACAGTACAATACTGCAATGGTGGTGAAAATTACCGATGCAATCCGGACTAATGTCTGATATATCGGAAAAAGTCCGGATTAGCAGGGGTAAGTCCGGATGTCGCTTTTATCGGAAAATCGCATATTTCGGACTGGCCTGAGCCCCAATTAGTCCGTTATAGTGATGTCTTACTGTATACTTTTTTTTTGTTGTTGTTGATTTGAAGAAGGCCTTTGACAGAGTCCCAAGAGAGGTGGTGAAGTGGACAATGAGAAAGCTTGGGATCAAGGAGTGGCTGGTTACAGTTGTTATGGCCAAGTATGTGGGTGCTCAGACCCAGGTAAGGGTGACTGGAGATTTGAGTGATGAGTTTTCTGCGAATGTTGGTGTGCACCAGGGGTCAGTTTTGAGCCTCTTGTTGTCTGTCATGGTACTTGAAGCCCTCTCACATGACTTCAGAAATGGACTCCTGAGGGAGATGTATGCTGATGATTTGGTGTTGGTTGCAGAGAATGAAAGGGAGGTGGAGCAAAGATTTAGGATGTGGAGAGAGTATGGGGCACAAGGGCTTAAGAGTAAATGTAGATAAAACAAAAGTGATGCTATCTAGGGATAGTGGCAGTACTGTCAAAGAAGAGGGAGAGTGGTCATATGCAATTTGCTGCAAGGGCATGGGAAGCAACTCCAACTTGTGCAGTGTCTGTGATAAGTGGGTGCATAAGAGATGTAGTGGTATTAGAGGTAGATTGCAAGATAACACTGATTTCATGTGCCTGGTGTGTCAGGGAGAGCATGTGGAGATTGCCCGGCATGAAACGACTGAAGTTGCTGGCGAGTCTCTTGTGTGTGGGGAAGAGTTTTGCTATATGGGGGATATGTTATGTGCTGGAGGTGGAGCTGGAGCCTCTGTCGCTAGAGTGAGGAGTGGTTGGGAGTAGTTCAGGGAGCTGTTGCCTCTCCTGACATTGAGAGGGCTCTCCCTCCATGCTAAGGGATCTTTGTATACAACATGCTAGGAGTGTAATGCTGTATGGTAGTGAGACCTGGACAGTAATGGAAGAAGATATTTACAGCCTCAAATGTACAGAAATGGCAATGATTACGTAGACATGCAGTGCTTCCCTGAGTGCGAGGCCTTTGGGGGGCTAGGTTTGTGATGGAATAATTGAGAGGTAGGACAGGACTGGAGTGTATTGATGTTGTGATGAGGAGAGGGAGGCTGATGATGTCTGGGCATGTGGAGAGAATGGGGGATGATAATTAGATGAAGAAAAAGTGAAACATTAATATTAGGTGTACGGTTGAGAGAGGTAGACTGAAAGAGACCTGGGACGAGGTCATTGAGTGTGACCTCAGGAATAAGGAACTCGATAGGGAACCTGCCAGAGATTGAGCAGCATGCACAGTCACCATCAGGTGACCAAGGCTGACACATGCAGGCATGTTGGGCCTTCAAAAACGAAACGAAACAAAATGAGAACTATTTCATCAAAACATTAGGACATGAATACACAGCAATATTTCACTTAATATTGTGGAAGTATTCCTGAAAACTGATGGTTATGTGAAGAACACCTTAAGATGTTCCAAAATACTAAAAAAACATTCAAAGCTGTATAAATTATCAAATTATGAGGTCTCAAAAAAATATCCAACTTTCAGCTGGTGATAAGAACATGCTTACTTGCCAAATTCAGCCTTAATCCCCTTCAAAGTATGCCCATTGAGACTTGACACTCACAACCCGGCAATCTTTCCATTGCTGGAAGCATTTTGTAGTCAGTTTATGGGATCGCCAACAAGATCTTTGTCGCATTTGTCTATTTCATTTATATCCTCAAATCTTGAACCCTTCAGCAGCATCTTCACTTTAGCAAATAACCAAGAGTCACAGGCAGTCAACTCAGGAGAGCAGGAAGTTCTCCGGCATTTATAGAATGCAGTGTGTCACAAGAGACAAGTTGTCGGAGATGGAG
The DNA here is from genome assembly GCA_018397915.1 of Birgus latro. Taxonomy (NCBI): domain Eukaryota; kingdom Metazoa; phylum Arthropoda; class Malacostraca; order Decapoda; family Coenobitidae; genus Birgus; species Birgus latro. The sequence goes on along the minus strand of JAGKTI010011566.1, from coordinate 19,719 downwards.
GACTGGCAGCTCCATCACTATAATGCTCCAGCCCACTCATCCCATCTCATCCGGGATTTTTTGGCCAAACATGGGATGACACAGATCCAGCAGGCTCCCAACTCTCCTGACATGGCTCCCAATGACTTTTCCCCATTTCCTAAACTGGATTACGACTGAAGAGTCGAGAGGAAAGATAGGACTGAAGTGTACTGCTGTAATGAGGAGGGGCAGATTGAGATGGTTTGGGCATGTTGAGAGGATGGAGGATGACAACTGGGTGTGGAAGGCGAGAAGTATGAACACTGTGGGTAGCGTTGCAAGAGACAAACAGTAAAAGACCTGGGATGAGGTCATTGTGTGTGACTGCAGAGATAATGAACTGAACAGGGAGGCTGCCAGAGATCAAACAGTGTGGAGAGCTGCCACTAGGTGACGAAGGCCGATGCATGCATGATGAAACCTTTATAAATGATATGATAATATGAAGATTTTTTTTTTTTTTTAATGCAAGGAAGAAGGAACCAAGGGCCATGGGCCCACATACTGTTACCTCCAAGAAAAAGTAAAAACAACACGAAAGAGAGCCAAATTCAAGATCCATTCACTTCGAGATGCCTGGACACACTGCATTTGAAAGATTGGAGATCATAGGAAGCAGGGAATACAGACAGAGGGAGACAGTTCCAGAGTTGACCAGTTGCATAAATGAAGGACTGGGAGTAACGGTTAACTCTTGCATTAGAGAGTTGGGCAGAAAAGGGATGAGAGTTTGTTGCTAGACGGGTACTACGTGCCCGTCGTAGAAGTGGAGGGATGCAAGCAGACAGTTCAGAGGAACAGTGACCATTGAGGTAGCAATAGAAGAGAGATAAAGAAGCAACAGTGCGGCGAAGAGACAAAGGTTGAAGGGAATCAGTAAGAGGAGGAGAGTTAATGAGACGAAATGCCTTTGACTCCACCCTATTGAGAAGAACCGCATGTGGGAGCCTCCCCACACATGAGATTTGAGGATACAAATGACATAGACTAATGCAACAAAGACCATGTTGTTGATCCCAAAAACTGACTTTCCAAAATGTTTCCAGCAATGGAAAGACCACAGGGCTAAGTGCTGGGTCCCAAAGGGAATACTTTGAAGGGGATTAGAGTCTGAACTCAAAGCTCCCCCACCCCCCCACCCCCAAACACCACTACCACCATCAGCAGCTAAGGGTTGGATACTTTTTAATCAGACATATTATCTCAGATGTGAAAAGGTGTATGTGTATGCATTAAAAGTCCATAGCTAAGCAACTGAAAAAATAAGTAATATACCAAGATACAGTAATTGGCAGTGTGAACTGTGAACCCTGACCACCTTTTTTGAACAATAGTATGTTGTTTAAACTGTGTTAAATAACACCTTTATTGTGAAAAAGTGGTAAAAGTGTGTTAACGAGGAATTACTAGAACAAAGGTACAGGCATAACAAATCCACTGGCCGGCAACTGTCAACACCAACTCACTACAAAGTAAATATCAGAATGACTACTGTGTTTACTCCTCCAGGTGCCAAATATGCAACCAATGTTTTCTTTCAGATAGGACTCCTTTGTGGATTATTAGGCTATACTCACATGTGTCCAAGGCAAACCCTGAAAAAAGCCATTCAACACATGACCCATCCACCAACACCCAACGAATTCTAATTTGTTCTCTTGTAACCAGGGGATAAGAAATGACGATTAGTATTATTAACTCCTGAATTCAGGTGATATGTGAGCCAATTCTTGTTGCTACAGGGCAATTTTATTTAAGAAAGACATCCCACACTGATGGGGTAAATCAAGTCTACATCTACCCCTTCAATTTAAGTACTCTCTCCTAAAGTGAATAAAAAGGTGGCAAGAAAAATGAAAAACTTTCACAAACTCAAGGTATTAATGAGTTGGGTTATAAAGGTTTGACTAGCAAAGAGATAGACATAGGTGGTGAAATGAAGTGGGTGGACTTAAGCTGGTAGTAGTACTGAGGGTTCAGAAGGTGGATAGGTTATGGAAATAACAGACCACTTCATATGTTCTGATCAGCACCATCATTGCAAGTATGCTTGGTCAACATCAAAATGGTATCCAACAGAACCATATTCTTAGTAAATATGCCATGATCTGAGTAGTTGCAACTGCTCGTGCATTATCCAGCACAATACAATGCATTTCCACGGAAAAAAAAAAGAAAAAAAAACTACACCCACCTATGCATAAACCCCCAAACAAAAAAATTCCAAGCAGTCAACAAAGATCCCGAAAAAAAATCTTCATTCTCCACCTGCTGTATGTGCAAATCCACAAACTAAAATCACTGAAGCCACTGCCAAAAACCATTTTACTGACAATAGCACTGAGGCCACTGCCAAAAACCATTTTACAGGCAATACAAGTTTTGCTCAGTGTGGAGGAAATAAAATATCCCCTAACAAAAAAAACTGTAAGAGCATTAATAAATCCAAGAAGCTTTATGATGCAAACCAAAAGCTGTTCAGTGTGGAAGAAATAAATATCCCCTAACAAAAAAATACTGAAGAGCATTAATAAATCCAAGAAGCTTTATGATGCAAACCAAAAGCTGATGTTTATGTAACCAGCCTGTTTTAGAAGAATCAAACACTTTCTAAGGAAATGAATGAACTTGAAATTTTCTTCTGGCATATAATAGGTTACCAAGTGTAAAATCTGTGTGTATACCATACTGTAGAACAAGTACTGGTATTTGTCAAATGAAGGCAAGGTTGCCATTCTTCAAAATTCTGGCCTGAAAGGGTTGAGAATGGTTATCATCACAAAGCTTACCAGTGTTGCTCACAGACCCTGGCCTAATCTCATCTCTATTGCCCCATCCCAACAACATGGAACTTGTATCCTCTGTTGAGAATACATAATGCTACTAAATTTGAAGTGGATATATATGAAGTGTACTTACCACAGTGTACACTTCAACAGTGCCAGGGGGTCACAGCCAAGCAGCTTTGGGGTTCCACTGAGCATCACACAACCAAATAAGTACTTGAACGGCCAGTTAACAAAAATATTGCAGATCTTCACAGGTTGTGTTTTCTTTTTTCTGGATCAGCCCTACTCACTTGAAATAATGAAGCACTTGGTTACCAAGATGTACTACAATCACAGGCAACTATCATTTCAAAATTAAACCAAGATTTGCCATACACTACATCAAAATGCCCCCATGCTAGCTTCCTGCCAGTACTTACTGGACACACTTTTCCTTTTCCCTCAATTCAACACAATGCACTTTACTCCCTCAATTCCCCCATTCTCCCTCCCTCAGAAGTGTCAAAAATATATGGGATTAACTAAGAACTTTGAAGCACTAATTTCGGGTGATGCTTCTCGAGCTAATTATAAAACTTATGTTCTCTGAACACATCTCTGATTCAAAGCATTTCTACACAAGAGCATGAACATTTGATCAATGGTAGTGGAAAGCAGCATCCATTTCCATCCCAAGCTGTCACTGTCAAATTCCGTTCATTACTGATTCACATTCTGACAGCTCACTTCCCCCTCCTGTCCATGTCAACACTCAGTTCTATTTTCCTTTGGTTTGAAAGCCCATCAGGCAATGGTGTTTTTATTTTTTTTTTTAATACCTAACCTCATCCCACATGTGGGTGGTCAGAAAAGGGGGCAGGATGATGACAGTTCATTATCTGAAAAACATTTATTAGGTCATCTTCAGTAAAAATAAAATCCCTTGTTGTCTTCATTAGTTTCACATTTTTAGTGTTTGGAAATCATTTATACAGTCACTTGGTGAAAACAGTCAAAATGTTTGACTGACTAATGTCACCCACCACTAGCAATCAAATATAAATCCTCTGTACACCAGAACCACAACAAATAATAAAACAGTTGTCTTGGAATGACCTCAAGAAATCATCACCTACAATGAGTGCAGTCACCATACTCATTGGACTACATTTGCCAAACGGGGGGGGGGAGAGGCAAAGCTGAAGGAAGGAAGGATTAAATAAGAACTAGCACCAAGCCGTAATATGGCTATATGGCACTAAGGCAGGAAAATAATCACATTAAATGTGGTAGGTGAGGGAGCTCACCATCCACTCACTCCATGTAGTGCTGCTTTGGGTGTCTGCCCTTTCCTCCTTCCTTCCTTCCTCTTCTGTCTTTCCTCTTCCTACTGCCTACATGTGACTTAACACTCCCTCTTCTGTCTGTCTTTCCTTCACTCTGACCTCTTCCGTCTGCCTATGGGTGACTCTACACTGAGTGACAAGCCAAATGGTTTCCTGTACACCAGGAAACCATTATGCTGGGTGGTAAACATATAACCAAGTTATGGCACCTGGTGGTTTAGTGGGTAATTAAGGTGCTCTAATCAGTTTGAGTCTGTGTAGGTTTATATCCAAGGGGTAGTTGGGGTTTACTGCTCACGTAATGACACTCGGGTGAGTGAGGCTGGTCACCCCCATCTTAAATGTCAGGACCAACTTGCCTAGCTCCGGGCTCCTACGATCCTAATGGGGCGGGATAGGATTGGATGATGGATGGATGATATGAAGAGCAGTAAGAAAAGTGATAATACTGAAACAGAAACTGTGCAAGTCACCTGGGAAACCAGCAAGCTGCGAGGCCTGACATGTGGAAAGGAAGGGGGAAGCCAAGAGATGGTGTTGGATGGTAAATGAGTAACCAAGAAAAAGATGCAGTCATAAGGCAGTTACAGTGTTAACAAACAGGCTGAGGGTCATGGCTCATTAAATGACCACGAGCAAGGTGGGTATGGCTAAGTTAAGATGAGCAAGGATAGTCTGCAATCGACAAATGGAGTGGGTTAATGTGTGCCATGGAAGAACTGAGGGTTTAACTATTAAGTTTGCTGTTAATCTTGCAGGTCCCATGAGGATTGCCAACATTCATGGAAGATATGGTTTAGGAGAAAAAGGCATGAATGGGGGTGGATACGCAACCTACAGGAGAGAGTAGCAGAACATGCCAGCAAGTCACCTTTTTCATAACCAGCAATCTCGATATGACTAGGGACCCAGCAAAGTTAACCAAAAGCTAAGTGCTAGGATTTCTCAAAATATTAAAGTATATGCTATAATGGTTTAAGGTACAGGAGTATTTACCACTGCTCATCAGCTGTACAGATGCAGCTGTATCAGTCAATAGTTTAAAATGACAGCCCACAACACTTCACTAATCAGACTGGAACAAATACTGCTTGGTCTGTTATCTTAAACCAAACAGTAACAATGATACAATATTTCCACAAAATTTCACATTTTACAAAGGCATGCTTATCAAATTTACTTCAGCTGTTAAGTACCAGCTACCACTTTCTCCCTAAATGCAAATTATCAAAATTCCTTTGATTATGAAGTCTAGAGTTCATATCAATCAGCATGCTGTTATGAGGTTTCCCTAGGCTGACTATTCTGAGGGTAGCCAGAACAAAATATAAAAGGTTAAGAAGCATCAACAAGAAGCCACTGATATTATATACAGATGAACTAAGGCTTAGCTGTGTATGCTGCTAGGATAATATACAGTGTACATTAATACAAGGTAATAAAACCTTTGTGGTAGGTGGGGGCACTCACCATCCACCCACTCGATGTAGTGTGCTCTCGAGTATCTGCCCTTTCCTCTCCTCCCTCCATTCCTTCCTTCCTCTGCTGTCTTTCTTTACTTCATTCTTTCCTCATCCTTCTGCCTATGGGTGGCTTTACACTCCCTCTTGTCTTTCTTTCCTTTATTCTTTCCTCTTCCTTCTGCCTGTGGGTGACTCTACACTAAGTGACATGCTGAATGGCTTCCTGTACACCAGGAAACCATTTACAATGCTGGGTGGTAACCATATAACCAAATTATGGCACCTGGTGGTTTAGTGGGTAATTACGGCACTCCAATCGGATTGAGCCGGTGAAGGTTTATATACAAGGGTGGTTGGGGTTATTGCTCACATAATGACACTCAGGGATGAGTGAGGCTGGTCACTCTTGTTTTAAATGTCAGGACCAACTTGCCTAGCCCCGGGCTCCTACGCTCCTCATGGGGCAACATAGGATTGGATGATGGATGGATGAATAAAACCATTGTACTTAAGGAAACTGTAGCACATGAAAAGTTGGTGAGGTAACTTGGTACAACAAAACAACCAAGCAAAAGCATTTCAGCAGTACTCTCAACTTTCTATGGTCAAATAAAATGGCCATTTCATCAAATCCTAAGTAAGCTCTCAAAAACTGTCATAAGCAGCAGAAGCTGCCACTCGTGAAAGTTTTCTTTCCAACGTATCCAAAAACCTTACACAGCATGAAAATAAAAGGACAACAAGCAACATATTCCAAAGTCCCCATCAGTTTTAAGATGAAGTTTGTGGCACCCTAGGGTAGCTAGGATTTTGGTCTGGCAACGAGTTTCCAACGATGATTAAACTTAAAAGGAAATATGAGCAGCATTTTAATGAATGGATGTGACACGCCCTTCATTTGTTGGTCCCTCAACATGTGCTAACATTCCACTTCACAACTGCACACTATGCAATATAACCAAATATTTGCAAACTGCAACCTCCCTAGCAATCATTCAACTGTAATATACTCATTCGGTCTCCTTATTACTGATGATCAGGTGCCCACAAAATTTCTGAGCTCACACAATTTTTTTTTTATTATTTTCTTCAGTTAAACCACAACCCAGTGAATGAATACTTCTCTAAACACCATAAGTGGAGTATGCCCATATATTACTTCACCAATCTGACTCCATATTTGATATTAATAATTTACAGCCTATCACAGGATGGAATCACCTGTGACACAAGCAAAAACATTACAAGTGTGAATGTCAATTAGTTCTCCCTTATAAGATTTTTTTTGCCCTGGACCTAGCTCACCCCATCCTGGGGTGGGAGAAAGAAGTTATGATGATGATGGAGTAAATGGAGGCTGACTGAATATATATCCCCTTTCACTGGGTATTCTACAAATACTTGGTTCACAGTTTCAAAACTAAACTCTAACAGAAAATTTTGTAAGACATTCACTACTCACAATATCAAAAATAAGTCATTTCTGTTAAGACAAAATAATGATTATTAATATCAGTCATCATTATTATTGTCAATGTTAAACTGCAGAATGAGATAGAACTGTTAATGAGAAAAATCATCACCGATATAATTCTGGTTGCAGCTGAGAACTGCACAATGGGATTTCTCTCAAGCATTTCCAGCAACTGTTTGGAAGTGATTAGTTAATTTAGCACTTGGATGAGCTTCGTCCAGAGAAAAAATCAGCTGTGTCATGGCCAGATCTCAATTTGGGCATTCTTTAAGTATGGTATCAGCTGATTTAATTTCAAATTTATAAAACTGTTTGGATTAATAACATGGTCATCAAAATTGTAATGATGAATACAGTAGCAATATCTACTGCATGGATCTAGCATATTTATCATTAAGGTTCCATTCTAGGTGGAAGAAGAGGCCTTGTAGCACCTCCTCCTTGGGAGTCATACTGCATATTACACCAACATTTCTTGTATGTTATCCGTACCATTTAATCTTCGACACTGTTCATGCCACAAAGACACAAGTATGCCGTGAGGTAATATGCAGAATAAACCACTAAGGAAGAGGTGCCATTAACCTTCACAGCCACTTAGATAAACACAAGACCTTGTACAGTTAATTTCCTTGCAGTAAATGATATCAAATGCCTTTATTATAGTCCATGTAATTTAATTGTTCCACTGCTTGGTATCTTAATACAATGCTATTCTTGTTGTGGTTCCACGACTATCTGGATGTGAAGTTGGTAACCCCCTCCCAGGGGACAGGGGAGGAAACCGAGGTACTTTTGTAAATCTGGGAGGATTTGTCTGGCTTTATTAGTGCCGTCACATGCACGTGTCCCTCTCCACTAGTTATTATATAAAACCAAGTTGCTCTTACTGATAGCATGGCCTTCTGACTCCACATACAATGCTATTCTTGTTGTGGTTCCATGACTATCTGGATGTGAACTTGGTAACCCCCTCCCAGGGGACTGAGGTACTTTCGTAAATCTGGGAGGATCTGTCCGGCTTTATCAGTGCCGTCACATGCACGTGTCCCTCTCCATTAGTTATTATACAAAACCAAGATGCTCTTACTGATAGAATGGCCTTCTGACTCCACATACACATCCACACCAACACGCACTCACACTTGATATTGGGAACACATGTTGCACTAGCAAATATATAGTCAAATGTTCGACCAAATAGCACACACCTCAAGGTTAAAGTTTTATTTGGCTATTATCATACAAAACATACAAGGGTATATATATAAATAAATATATATATTGTGAATAAAAACTGGTGACAAAATGAATGCATATAGACAAAGGGAGAGACAATATATTTCAATGCCCTCCACATTTGCTGCAAACGCCTTCCCAGCATCGAAAATCATTTGCCTGATAAAGGAATTAAGTACTTAGGAAAATTATTATTATTATTGCTGTTGTGGCTCAAGGCTCATCTAGCAGTGAATCCAGTGAACTGTAGGCTGAAGCAGCCCTTCTGCAATCCACCATCCCTCTCAGGGAGCAAAGAGGGAGTTGAGGGACATCTGTATAACTGGGCAGCTTCAGTACCCTGTCATACTGGTGCCACCACATGAAGGCCTCTCCTCTCCAGCACAGGAAATCTACGATCAAAATAAAAATATAAGTCCTTCCACTGGTCTACATAATGGAGTTCTAAATAGCGCTGTTCAGTTCTCCAGTGTGGAAAAATTTATGTGGTACAGTGCTACAAAATGTACAGGAGTACTGGTAATAATAGTAGGTATTACCCGAGGTGTTCAAAACTACAGAGAATAAAAAGATCAAGAGTTGTATTGCAAGTGGCATGGGAGGCTTCATAGTAGCTCTTCCTTATAGATTCACTTGGCATATTACGCCTTCACGTTCTCTTGTACGTTTATCATTGTCTTGACATTGATAGTCTGTATCAGTGACATACAAGTGTACCATTCCCCTTATATGTATACAGTGAGGGAGGCATAATACATACACATATACATATAAGGGGAATGGTACAATTTAAATGTATATATGTGTATGTATTATGCCTCCCTCACTGTATACACAAGAGAAAATCGAGGTGGTGGTGGTGTGACTCCAGGCTCATCTGGATACAAACCCCATGGGCAACAGGATTAATATCCTGCAGTTCACTACTCTCCTTTCACAAGTTACTATGTGAAATAAGGGACATTTGTAAAACCAGGCAATGAAGCTGCACACACAAAAAGCCACCCTCTCCAGAATTGTATCAAGGTTTAAGTGTGCAGAATTATATTGCTAATGAAGATACATTGAAACCTCCAATGCCAATTACACCCTTATATCCAATGATGTATTGCTTTTTTGCTACCTCCACATGATTTTCATTCCGCTTAGGAAAGACCTTCAATGGTAAAGAGAGCTAATTTAACCCCCCATTTGAAAAATCTCCTCTTAGCAGAATAAAATAATCTGGGAACAGCACTAATAAAGCAAAAACACATCACCAGCTTTGGGGGGGTTGAAATACTACCCGAAGTATCCGAGGACAGTTTCATACCATCCAAACATGATTCAGCGGGAGGGTGTGAGGGCCAGGCAAATAATTGCCAGCCGGATTGACATCGAAAGGCCATCAACTGCCACCCAACAACGCTCTCCACTATAGCGAGACGAGGCACTTAAAAACTAGTGTAAATGTGTTACCCGGGTGAAGGACAATAAAGTTGCACAGGTGATCCACCATTACATACGTTCATCAGGTTTGACGGGTTGGACAGTAGCAGCGCTGTAGATTCCTTGTTGTCCCTGAAACATAAATAAAACAAGTGTAATAAGCAATATCTAAATAGTATTAACTTTAATTTTTTTCATCTTTGGGGAGGTGGGTGGGGAGGACAAAAATTCTTTGCAAAAGTAAAGACAACCAGGCAAGACTGGATAATGTCCCTTACCATTCTTGTCTGGCTGTGTTTACAATCACTTTGACACAATCTCACATCTCCCAGAATTTGTGCAATAACATTTCAGATGTGATTTTGTGCCTGTAAGAAAAAATTAACAGTAAAAATAACACCTGATAACTGATAATAATAATGACTCCAACTAATGCACCACAGTATTCTTCTATTAAAGCTTGGCATAAAATTACCATCCCTATGTCCTGAGAAATGACAACATATTAACACTACGGTACACCATGATGCTAAAGTGCCAAAGAATGGATGTGTAGCCACAGCATTGCATACTTCGGCATCCAAACTTTAAAAAGCGCAAGATAAAGGTAGAGAGTATAGCAGTAATAATAATGAGACTCCAAAATGAGCAAAATCAGTACTCACCATGGCTTCTTCATCTGAGCTGGGTCAACAGGCACTCTTGCAACGATCAGAGATGAATTCTTAGGAATCAGGGTCTTGTCATCCGTATACACTGCAAAGAAAATATCACCATTAAACACTTAAACACACTAAATCAATCTGCTAATACCTGAACATACATTATAATTACTGAACCACTGGTGCTCGAGAGGGATGCCTTAATGTGGTGGAACCGATCTAACCAGGCACAAACCTGACTAGTTATACAAACATTCCTCATCTCCCTCCCTACCCTACACAAGGAAAATGGAAGAATGCGTGAAGGGCAACCTTAGCTTGCAGTCTACAGGGTTCAGAACCAGATATACATGGGTCCTCAGAAAGTTTCTTTATAGAATCTGAACTGTAATGAAGTGCATGACTGGGAGAGGGGAAGGGGGGGGTAACCTTTCAATCTCAAGATTAACCCCTTACTGCCAGGTGTTGGTATGGACAGATGCAAAAGAGAAGGTGTTGGTATGGACCAACACAAAAAAGGGGGGGTAACCTTTCAATCTCAAGATTAACCCCTAACTGCCAGGTGTTGGTATGGACAGATGCAAAAGAGAAGGTGTTGGTATGGACCAACACAAAAGAGGTGGTAGAAGGCCGCCATGTGTCAGTAGGAAAGGCAACTGTTTTTGCGGCAGTTTGAAGTGGCCGCCACTTTATCTCGTCACAAACAGTTCAGGTGACTCCTCCCACCCAAGGCATGCATACCTCAGTCATCTCTGTGAATCTGCCAGGCGTGGGACGATGTTTTCTTAAACCTCTCCTCCCGTCCCACGTGGACACCTTGCCTCATCCACCCCTCCCAAGACTCTTTCCAGGGATACTAGGAAAGAGTGACAGTGCCATAGGGCATGCCTTGGATGTCACTATCTGGTTTATATATGGTTTATCTAGTAATCGTTTCGTTTCGTTTTTGAAGGCTGCAACATGCTTGCATGCGTCGGCCTTTTTTGGGATTGGAGCGTGTAGCATTTTATGACCGGATGCCCTTCCTGATGTCTACCAATGACCCTTGGGTGGATTCGATCCTCTGACCCTACGGCCAGAGCGGAGCGCTCTAACCCACTGAGCCATTATATGGAGAAATTATTACACTGAGAATGAAGCCATAATTGGGGCAGTGCACATACGCGTGAACACATCCTGCTTCGCGCACCAGAAATTACCCCTATTCATCACGTCCTTACTCATTGACATGACGACATACAGACCTGGGAATAATTTCATTCACAAAAAGAAGAGTTGCTGAGTAATATGATCTTTAATTTGCTCCCCAACTACTATAGTTTCCAAGATACTAAGTTCTGAAAACAGGCTATTTTAGGAAAAATGCCCGTAGTGAAAGAACAAAAGCATTATAAATAGCCCGGCGTTTAGGGGTTAATTCCGTAAATTATTAGATATGATGGAAGAAGTGAATTTGCAAGCAAGCAAGCCTGTACTACTAACCTTCTTTAGTTTCAGCATTGGTAATCTGTAGGTCATCAGCCTGGTTGCGCCCCAGCCTCTTCTGCTGTATGATGGCTTCCTTCAGATCCTCAAGGCTGATGTTTACACCGTCCACTGGCAGAGTGTCATACTCCACCGCAGACTTGAACTTGTAATGCACAGACATCCTGAAATGAATCACTGTCAGCAACTTCAGTCACAACAAACTATCCTAAATACAGTATTCTCAGAGATGTATATTCCCCAACAACCTGTAATTGAGGTGATGGGATGCAAACTCACTGCCCATGTTCCATACTTGCCTATTCTATCTATCTATCTATTGCCAGACACCATAATCCCGTAAGGAGTGGCCATTTGACTTTGAGTTTTTTTTTTTTACGGGGAGGGGCACTAACCCTCCACCAACCCACTTGTTGACACGTAGGGAGCACGTATGGTTTGGTTATATGGTTACCACCCAGCGTTGTAAATGGTTTCTTGGCTTACAGGAAACCATTTGGCTTGTCACTCAATGTAATGCCACCTGTAAAGGAAGAAAAGCAGTAAGAAGTGACAGGAAATATAGGAGAAATAGGAAGAAAGGAGGGCAGGCACAGAAAAAGAATGATAAAGGCTAAGGAAGAAGTAGGCAGCACTACATCAAGTGAGTGGATGATGGTCGCCACCACCTACCACTACTTGCCTATTCAATCGTGTTATTGTCAAGGACAACCCCAAGAAACAGCTCGCAATTCAGGCAGGAACTACTATCAAGCACTGCTAGTCTTGCCATTCATACAGAAAAGTAATCCACATATGGATGTGTTTCCAAGGCTGAAAATATTAAACTCCAACCCCTGATGCCAACCGTACTCTAAGAAAAGTGTTATGCTATGCAACGGTGAGGCTTGACCTGTGAGAAAAAGATGAATGCAAACTACAATGCACAAAAGTATGATGAGATAGGTAAACTGGGCATCGCTGAATAAAAAGAACAGTTAGCTGACAGATTTGGAATATAAAATGTAAAAGAACTGATGTGAACTGGTAGGTTGAGATGGTTAAGGCATGTTGAGATGAAGGGTGAGGCTAATTGGCCGAGGGTCAAAGGTTTGAATGCGGAGCAAACAATGACCAAAGCAGACCAAAGTCAGACCAAGGAAAAAATAGGATGATGTCCTGTGTAAAGACCTTCTGGGCAGGTTTAAACATGAATATGACTGACAGTTACTACACACAAAGAGGTGTCCTTAAGTGAAACAACCTACTCATGAAAGGATAGCAAAATCTCTAAACATGTATGCCATTTTAATAAAGTAAGAAAAAACTTATCAGCAGTGAGACTAAACAGCAAAATGGCAGGGACCCAACCAAAGAAGAAGGCAACTCTACCAACACTCAAGCCAATACAGCATAATTTTGTTATTCAAAACTAGTCATTTTCATTAAAAAAAAAAAAAAAAAAAAAAAGACAAGCAACACACAGGTTTAAGCAGCAAAATGTAAGGAACAAAACCAAAGAAATAGGAGGAGTGAGACAGCAAGGAATCTTTGTAATCTTTGTCACCCTTTGTTAATCACGATTAGTCATCACAAACAAAGGAAAAATGACCAGCACACTGAGTTGAAGTGGTAAATGTCAGGCACGAAGCTAAAGAAAGTGGAGGGTTGATGCACCATGAAATCTTTATTACCATGGCCACCCTTTGTTTGGAGGCAGGCTGCCGTATTGATCTGCACTGCCTGACTCGTCACTAAACTAATATTAAACACTCCCTACTCTACACTTATTGGCCAGTATAAAAATAAACTCATCCAATATACAGTAAAAATCCAATTATTTGGCATCTTATGGGACTGGGCTGATGTCAAGAAACCAGCTTTGCCGAATAATCAAGAAACCTACCCACTCAGTACCTTGTACGTATTGGTGAACACTGTCATCACTGCTTATATTATTACAAAACAATGTGTCTGGAGAGAGTACTGTATATAGTAGAACCCCATAATTGCCGAACTCCTAATTAACGACTTTAATTAGAGATATCTTCTTTAAGAAATAGCTGGAAAAATACAGAAAATAAACTGGAGGAATACGAATTGAATTGGTACATTTACGCTCATTCTTTTGTTCATTTTTGTATGTACAGGTATACCTCAATTTACGGTACGATACCCGTAGATGCGATATCACGGCTCAATGAGGGGGGTAGGAATACCACCATACCCCACCTAATGATGCCCAAACCCCAATTATTTTTTTTTTTTTACCAATTTTGATATTTTAGACAAATTGTGTTTAGGCTGATTTATATACTGTTTTTAGACTTAGATTAATGTGCTTTAGCCACACACTTTGACGATTTTCTGATTTTATTTGTTGGTTTTAGCGAGTTATTTACAGGTGTTAGGCTTAAGTTAGCTTCTTTTACAGCTGTTAGGCCATTCATATTGGCTTTAAATATATTTTGGGGCTCATTTGGGTGGGTTTTGGACTTCGTTGGGGGAAAAACCTGGACTGAGAAATGCATACCATTACATGTTGACTCTAACCAGATATACAATACCCTGCCTAAAGATGGGTTTTTACCTAACCAATTGCATCATTAAAGTGAGGTACACCTGTACGGTATATGTGAAAGCGAGAGTACTGATGCAAACAATAATGTACTCAACTGAACCCTAATATACCCCCAGCTTGAACACCCCTTTACAGTACAAATGTCAGTTATGTCAAGTTAGTGCAAGCTATAAAAAAAAAACATAAACAATTATGGGCAGGGAAAAGGTAAGTGGTATGTTTACACGACTTTACGCTACCACCCAAATCAGCCAGGTGGTCACTTAATTTCAGGTGTTTTTGCCAATAGGCATATGAACAGCAATACAAGTAATTCTGTGAATCATAGTGAATCACAGGATGGGTTTAGGAAGCTAAAAAATACATTGTTGGGTGTGCCAGATGATTCTCTTCACATCTTTTACCCTTGGAGATTCCAACGATGCCATTTTGAGTCATCATAAATCCAGCTGTTGAGATTCTGATAACTTGAAGTCGAGTCACACGAAACAATGTTTTTCTTTTGCATGTTTTCCATCTCCTATCCAGCCTTGTTCCACATACACTCTCCTGTTTATCCTTTTCCAACTACTGTACTGTATTTGTTTCCGCCATTACGCTGACGAATCAAACAAGAACTGTCACAGCCTAACAGCTAAAAACAACGGGGAAACAGATTTAACACAAAACGTTTATTTGTGGGTATTGCAATACAGTATAACTGGTTCACAGGCTAAGCAATTACCAGTAAATGTCATTTTCAGGAAAGTGTCAATAATTAGCAAGGGAGGTTGGAACAAAAACCCTTGCTTTTTTTTTTTTTGTGGGTGTGTGTGGCGGGAGAGGTATTGTATGATACTGTACAATACTGTAATCAATGTAGTACAGTACTATACCTGTATCTTAAAAAGGCAGAAATTAGTGAACACACCAATATACAAATATAATGACACAGTAGGCCTACAAGTCACAGATAACACTTCCTGGCCTGCTGAGATGATTTGGAATATCTGCCAAACAATCAGTTTCATAAATGGGAATATTTCTCAAAACTGCTGAAATATCAGATCTACCGAATAATCAGTGCCGAATGACTGGACTTTTACTGTAGTTTCAATGCTTTCACTGAAAATAGGGGGAGACCAAGGAAGCAGTGGAGAGATATAAGAGAGAAGGGGGGCAATCAAATGGTTGAGCACAGGGCAATTTGGAGGCAATTTCTCTGCCTACAGATACTGCTACTGCCAGACATTTTTATTTTGGGTACAGAAACACCACTGATAAAAGGCTAAGGTAAGATATGTAGCCCCTTTTTTTAATGTCCTTTAATCATTCTTCCTTTAAACCAGGAAATCATTTGATATGCTGGGTGGTAACCTTACAACCAACCAACATGTGTTCCCTACATGTCAACAAGTGGGTGGGTGGAAGATTAGTACCCCTCCCTGGAAAACAACTAACTAAAAATACAAACAAGAAGCCTCGGACCTGAATGGACAAACAAGTGACGACCAAGGACCGGACAAAGGACATGGTTTGGATAGCGTCATGGATGTAAGGAGTGTGAATGATGAGGTGAAAGAGAGAGACTGTCCAGGTGTATGAGGGTGTTAAAGTGGATTTATGTGGATTAACGGAGACTAAATGGAGGGAGAGTGGGAGTACGGATGGGGTATACGCACGGGAGTAGGTGAGAATGAGAGGGCAAAAGAGGGTGTACGGGAGTAGGTGAGAATGAGAGGGCAAAAGAGAGTGTATGTACTGTTGTGTGTAAAGAGATGGAAGAAGAATGTAAGAGAGTATGGATCAGTTGGTTCAAGGATTGTGTGGGTAAGATTGAAAGTAGGATTACAAATGTGGGCGACTGTGTGTGTATGCACCAATGGAAGATCGTGCAACCATGCATAGTAAAGTCTGAGAGAATTAAGTGTTTTTGAATGGGGATAGGAATAGAAAAGCAGGGAATGTGAAGGTGAATGGAGTAGTTGGTGAGTGGGGGATACCTGAAGAAGTGAATAAGAATGACAGTGCTCTACTGTACACTTGTGCAGGGAGGGGGTTGGTGATAGCCAATACCCTATTTAGGCACAATGATTCACAGGTATACATGACGAATGATGAGACGGGTGGGTGATGAACTGAATGAATGAAGGCAATGATTGAGTTTGTGCGAGTGGATGAGAGAATGAGAATGTATGCAATGGATGCAAGAGCATATAGAGGTTGGGAGAGTGGACTTTTGGATGACCATTTGGTGGTGGTGAAAGTCAAGGTTTAAGTGAGATAGAGGAATACATGGAGGGAAGGACAGGAGGAAGTAGTCCATACAATGAGAGCAGGTGCAAGAGGATGAAAAAAGGCAGAATATAAGAGAGAAGTGAAGGGGCAATTGGATAAATATGATTTGGAACAGATGCGTAAGGTGGAAGGTGTGTGCAAGATATTCACAGAAGAAATCTGTGCAGCATGTGAGGTTGTGTATGGGGTGAAGAGAAGATGTAAGGGGGTGCAAGGAACAGCAAGGCAGAATGAGGTGGTGAGACAAGCTGTGGCACAAAAGAAGAAAGCATACTGTATAGTGAATGGATGGGGAGCAGAGGCATGGAGGAAGCTGAGAGATGGAAGAGCGAGTTATACGTAGAGAGGATGAGTGAGATGAAAAGAATAGTGGGAGAAAGTAAGAAGAAAGTGGATGAGGAATTTGGAAGGAAATTGAGTGTAAAGTGGAAGGAATGTAAGAAAATGTTCTGGAAGTAAGTAAAGAGTGTTTGACAGGGTGATTGAGAAGTTATTAGGGGAGTGAAAGATAAAAATGGCAGATTGATTGTGGAGAAGGAAGAGAAAAAGTGAGCACAGGGAGAGAAAACTTTCAAGGAACTGTTAGATATACAGAATGAAAGTAATGTGAGTATAAGTATGGTTAGGAGGAGGAGGAAGGTGAGAAGGGAGAAAGAGATCAGTAGGACGGATATAGTGGAAGCAATGAAGAAAGTCAAAATGGGGAATGCCCCAGGAACTGATGGAGTGTGTGATGAAATGCTGACACATGGGGGATAGATAGTAGTAGAATGGATATGGAAGATGTACAGATTGGCCTGGGAAGAAAGTAGAGTCCCAGAGGATTGGAAGTCAGGTATAATTATTCCCCTGTACAAAGGAAAAGGGGAAAAAGTAGTGTGTGGTAAACACAGGGGCATATGTCTTTTGGTATAACAGGAAAAGCATATGGTAGGATACTTACTGACAGTTACAGAAACAGAAGAATTAGTAGAAGAATAGGGATGTTTTAGAAGAGGTTATGTAGGTCAGATTCATTCTTAGGCCTTTAGAGAAAGTTATGTAGATCAGATATTCATTCTTTGGCCACTACTGGAAAAGTTCCTAGAGAAGAGAAAGACGATATATGAAGCCTTCATCAATTTGGAGAAATCAAATGACGGAGTGGATAGAAAAGTAATGTGAAAAATATTAAGAATATACAGTAAGACCTCACTATAACGGACTAATTGGGGCTCAGGCCAATCCGAAATATGCGATTTTCCAATAAAAGCGACATCCGGACTTACCCCTGCTAATCCGGACTTTTTCCGATATATCAGACATTAGTCCGGATTGCATCAGTGGTTTTCACCACCATTGCAGTATTGTACTGTGTTATACCTTCACTACATTAATCAAATGGTATAATAATACTGTACTGTGCACTGAAAAACATGTCTTTTACTTGTCTTATTGTGGTGAACATAGGTGAAGCTGTCAGGCAGTCCGGACTGCTTTCTGGCTATATCGGACTTTTTCCGATATATAGGAGTTTAGTCTGGTAGCTCCTCGAGTCCGATAAAGGCGAATTCCGGTCTACTGAAGTCCGTTATATCGAGGTTTTACTGTATTGAGAAAATGTGAAGTTGCTGAATGCCGTGAAGAGTATATATAAGGGGGATATGAATGCAGTGCATGCGGACAGTGAACTGAGTGAATTTTTCTACCCGAATGTTGGACTGAAACAGTAATGTGTCATGTCTCCTTGGCTATTCAATCCGTACATGGACGAGGTTATAAAAGAGGTAGAAGGTAGGAAGTTGATGTTGGAGTGGCCCTAATGAGGGAGAGCAGTGTTTCAAAACTTTCTGTACTGTTGTTTGCAGATGATGCAGTATCATTAAGTGAAGACAAAGAGGAAATGCAAAACTTAGTGAATGAGTTTGGAAGCGTGTGTGTAAGAAACGGAAACTCAAGGCGAATGTAGGGAAGAGAGAGGCTATGGTCTTCGAGAGAAATGAAGTCACTGATTTACAGTGAGGCTGGATGATGAGGAAATGGAAAATGTGAGTCCATTTAAGTACAGTACCACTGTACTTGGGTAGTGTGATGAGTAAGAATGGAGGTTTGGAAGATAAAGTGCTTGAATGAGTGAACCAAGGAAGAAAGGTTGCTGGTTCTTTGAGAGTAGTGATGAGAAATAATAAAGTGAGCATTGAAGTATTATAAAAAAAAAAAAAAAAAAAAAGGTCACTGCATGATAGCACTGCAATACCAACTCTTAACATATGGAAGTGAAGCTTGGACCTCACTGGAAGGGCACAAATAAAGAGAGCAACAGAAATGAGTTATATTAGATGAGCATGTGGACTTACTGGGAGACAGAATGACAATGAGGAAGTGAAGGAGCACAGTGGTGTGGATGTGATAGTGTTAGGAGAATTACAATGAGGTAGTTTGGCCACGTGGGGAGGATGGAGAGCAAGAGACTAATAAGGACAGTGCAAGTGAGTAACGTGGATGGAGGGAGAGGGAGGCCAAGGATGAGATTGAGGGGAATAGATAGTTATATGAAAGGAGGGTATGAGCTAGTGGGAGGGCACTGAAATGGCGGGGGACAGGGTGACATGGAGGCTATTTGTTTGTGGCCATCCCTTACGGGACTGAGGCGTCTGGCAATAGAAAGACGGATAGACTTTGGTTCACTGACTTCACTCAGGAATTTTCAGTCATTTGCAGCTTATTTCTTGCAGCTCAATGACAAAATAAAACAATACAAGAGCCCTAAATACTTTCCACAGCACTTTTCACAGACTAGCATCATTTTCTAGTGTTAAATCTCTAGCTGCAACTCGCCAAACAACACTGAGGAATGCCACCTTAACACCTACTTATAACAAATAGAGTTTACATCAAAAAGACCTTATTCATCTTGTGGGAGGCTTTTCAACCTGTTCAATCATACATGTTATCCTTAAGTCAAGCAAGCAAAGCTGCTGAGAGAGAGAGAGAGAGAGAGAGAGAGAGAGAGAGAG